>JADZMA010002354.1:0-12323 GCA_020796225.1 Arion vulgaris
CTATGATATTGTACAGTGAGTGTCTGAAACCTATGTTATGTTGCAATGGGTGTGTTTTAAACTACGTTATGTTGTAGTGAGTGTGTTGTAAACTACGTTATGTTGTAGTGAGTGTGTTGTAAACTATGTTATGTTGTAGTCTTTTCTTGTTTCGTTCGTTATTTACAACCTTTTAATCACTCTTTGTGATATGTTTGATCTTTGCCAGAACTGTATAGTTGCACATTGGTTTGGTACCCTAAACGCCTAGACTTCTACACGTTTAGGACATGTGCATCCGATTACAGCCAAACCTCCTTATTGGCCTCTTACGATATACGTGGCAGGTAACAGTGGTTCTATTCTTTACACCCCAAATTTGGGCCCCGGTAACCACTCGGATGATATGTTGTAGTGAGTGGGTTGTAAACTATATTATGTTATATTGTATGTCCGGGTAACTGTTGTATGTTATATTGTATGTCCGGGTAACTTGTATGTCATATTGTATGTCCGGGTAACTGTTGTATGTTATATTGTATGCATGGGTAACTGTTGTATGTTATATTGTATGTCGGAATTTGTATGTCATATTGTATGTCCGGGTAACTTGTATGTTATATTGTATGTCAGGGTAACTGTTGTATGTTATATTGTATGTATGGGTAACTTGTATGTTATATTGTATGTCAAGGTAACTTTGTATGTTATATTGTATGCCCGGGTAACTGTTGTATGTTATATTGTATGTCCCTATGTTGTATGTTATATTGTATGTATGGGTAACTGTTGTATTTTTATATTGTATGTATGGGTAACTGTTGTATGTTATATTGTATGTCCGGGTAACTGTTGTATGTTATATTGTATGTATGGGTAACTTGTATGTTATATTGTATGTATGGGTAACTTGTATGTTATATTGTATGTATGGGTAACTTGTATGTTATATTGTATGTATGGGTAACTTGTATGTTATATTGTATGTAAGGTAACTTGTTATATTGTTGTCGGGTAACTGTTGTATGTTATATTGTATGTCGGGTAACTTATGTTATATTGTATGCCCGGGTACTTGTATTTTTATATTGTATGTCCGGGTACTTGTATGTTATATTGTATGTCGGTAACTTGTATGTTATATTGTATGTCAGGGTAACTGTATGTTATATTGTATGTCGGGTAACTTGTATGTTATATTGTATGTCGGTAACTTGTATGTTATATTGTATGTCCGGGTACTTGTATGTTATATTGTATGTCGGTAACTGTTGTATGTTATATTGTATGTATGGGTAACTGTTGTATGTTATATTGTATGTCCGGGTAACTGTTGTATGTTATATTGTATGTCAGGGTAACTTGTATGTTATATTGTATGTCCACTAACTGTTGTATGTTATATTGTGTATGGGTAACTGTTGTATTTATATTGTATGTATGGGTAACTGTTGTATGTTATATTGTATGTCAGTAACTTGTATGTTATATTGTATGTAGGTAACTTGTATGTTATATTGTATGTATGGTAACTTGTATGTTATATTGTATGTATGGTAACTTATGTTATATTGTATGTATGGGTAACTTGTATGTTATATTGTATGTAAGGGTAACTTGTATGTTATATTGTATGTCCGGGTAACTGTTGTATGTTATATTGTATGTCCGGTAATGTATGTTATATTGTATGTCCGGTAACTTGTATGTTATATTGTATGTCCGGGTAACTTGTATGTTATATTGTATGTCCGGGTAACTTGTATGTTATATTGTATGTCAGGGTAACTTGTATGTTATATTGTATGTCCGGGTAACTGTGGTAAGACTATGTTTTTGGTGGAAAGAAAGGCACTAGAACAAATTGAAAGAAAATGTTTCGTCTCTCCCTTATGTACACTTGGGCTAAACCAAGAACGATGATGATGATGATCTCTTTTGTATCTGATTGGTCATTTGAGAAATCGTCAGAACTGACTAATAATTCAATTAAATATGAAATATATCCACCCACCCACACATTTGTGCATCTTGCTTTCTTACATGTACGTCAATATATTCATCTATCATCACATTTATTCAATATGCTTGCTTGATTGATTGATTGATAGGATCATCTTCCTTGCACTTCGGTGAGTAACCATGTGTGCTCCGATCTCTTTCTTAGACAGGAAGATCTCAGCTGTAGTGCACGAACTCCGTAGCACTAGCGAAGGTCCCTGATGTAATTTTGAAGATTGTGAAGATATTTTTGGCATGAATTTCAGTTTAAATCTTTTCTAATTAATTTTGCTCTCGCTGCGGCTTTCCAGCCTGCTCTTCTCGATTTTGAACTGTCAAAGATTTTTTTACTTTCTCAAATTGAACACGGGACCTACGTTTTTATCTTCCGTCTTCGATAGCACTAGGAACTCGATCTGATCTATACTGAGATCAGGGATATCTGGAAAAGTTTTAGATGACTTCACGATGGAGCGAACCTGGTACCTTTGTCACGAGAGACGAGCACATATCCTCTACGCCACCGAAACCCCATGCTTATGCTTCATACTTCTTCTTCTTCATCCTTCAACTCCCAACGGAGCACAGGTCTTCAACAAACTTCTTCCAGCTCTTCCTCTCCTTGCCATCTCTTCCAATTCTTTCCATGTTTTACCTATCCTTTTAATATCAGTCTCAAGCTCTCTTCTCCGGGTCTGTCTAGGTCTTCACCTACTCCTATTTCCCTGCGGATTCTAAAACAGCACTTGTCTTGCTTCATGCTTCCCACATATATATCAAAATATCCGTTCATCCCAACACTCATCAATGCTATTTATATCTTTCAGAACAAGGTATTGGATGTTATTGGTTGTCGGCACCAACAGCAACTGAAAGTGAGTTTGGCATCTGTAGATCCGAAAACAGGCTCATGTGCCCAATGTTTCCAAGTATTGAACTGTTCTTCAGGTAAGTGGTGTCACATATGAAAACAGTTTTCGTAAATTGGTATCATCATCAAATAGCTTGTCATGAGCAGAACTTTGTCTCCTTAACAGTCCTTCAGAATTTCTCTCTCTCGTAGGCCAGATGTTCCGCCTCTGCAGCCGTCATGCTCAAATCATCAGTTACATCCTGTATCCATCTTCTCCGTTGTCCCTGGACATATGCATGCTCTTAGTATTCTTAGCTTTGTTTTCATGTCATTCGCATTCTATACTGTTTTTAGTTGTTTAATTTGTGTGTAAAGCCGTGTTTGTAAATTGGTATGGCAGAGATATATCTTGAAAAGGCAGTTGATATCATAGAGATGAAATCAATGTGAAATATTCTGAAACACTATGCAGTACCAGAAAAGAAGAATGTTAACACCATCCAGCTTCTTCTTCTTCTTCTTACTTGCCTTCATATCGACCATTTGTTAACCACTCTGTATGATTTGTATATAATCTGAGCTTAAGAGCAAATGTATATTGTGCAAGTTATGTGCTTACAAGTAGGTCTACACATCATATTTCTGCGATGCTTTATATTTAATAGGGTAGCTTTCCTAGGTCCTACATTAGTCCTCTTACAGCATATAATGTAGGTCACAGTGGTACTATTCTTTACTCCCATTGCAAGCCTCGGCACCACGGGCGGAAGATTATTGAAAAATATATCCTTTAACTACGCGCCTACCGGAACAAGAGCACACCTCACTACACTATCACGGTTCTCTGTTGTGCACAATGTTGTTATTTTCACAGACTGGTGCTTAGAACATACCCAACGTTG
Source organism: Arion vulgaris (assembly GCA_020796225.1). Classification (NCBI taxonomy): domain Eukaryota; kingdom Metazoa; phylum Mollusca; class Gastropoda; order Stylommatophora; family Arionidae; genus Arion; species Arion vulgaris. The sequence continues at coordinate 3,736 of JADZMA010002354.1, forward strand.
GAACGTTAAACGTGCAAAGATCCAGTGTACAGCCTAAACATCACTTGTCAGAACACAATCGGAGACAAAATATCTTGGATTACCGAGTCCAGTTGACTACAAACTCACCGCCCACGTTCAATAATGCGGACCATTCAGTAAGTTTCTTCTTCTTCTTCTTCCAACGATCCATATCGATCACTTGTTAACCCTTCTATGTGATCTGTATGTGATCTGAGCTTAAGAGTGATTGTACATTGTGCCAGTTATACGCCTACAAGTACGCCAGCACATCGATTTTGCGCTGCTTTTTTTTATTAGGCTAGCTTTCCTAAGCTTCTACCTCAGTCGCCTCTTACGACATGCTTTGTAGGTCGCAGTGTTCTATTCTTTGCTCCCCTTGCCGTAACACACGGGCGGGTAAGTTTCAATTATGTGACTGAAAAACTGATTCTACCATATTTTACTATTACAAAAAAATACCGAATAATCTTTGAAAACGTTGTAGATTTGGAATACATTTGTTCTGTAAATAACAACAACAAATATTGTGCAAATAAATCAGTAGAAGTCTCTATTTATGGCATTCCAAAGGGTGGTTAGTATGACAAATACGACGGTTCGGATATTTAATGAGAATGAAATAGAACCAACTACGTCGTCTTCTTTCTTCTTTCTTTTATCGTCACACTGCTACCGGATTGTTGTCCAGTGTCGTGGTTTTCTGTTTTTGTCTTGCGCTGTTCTGTGGCTTGGAGTACAAGGAGCAGTGCCGCGCTATGAAACAGAGAAGCGGCCGCTTTCAGGTGGCACATGGAGGAGGCATAAGCTGCGAAATCAAATTCAATGTGAAGGTTTTTAAAGAAAAATTATTTAAGGAGGGCGGCATTCCGAAGACTTGCATCATCTGATAAAATATACCGCATGACCCTGCTTGGTTGATTGTTATTTTTGTTCTTTGACAGGATTCTGCTATGCCATCTAACCATCTTTTTCGTGGTCTTCCTCTCGCCTTCTTTCCTGATGTTCTGTTGTAGAAGACTCTGTATACTGTGGAGTTTGGATGATGCATTCTTATTAAGTGGCCAAACCACTTCATTCTTTGTTCTTAATGTAATTCAACAAGTTTATGGGCCAACTTTCTTCCTTATGCTGATGTTGGTGACTCTGTCTTTTCTGGTGTTGTTGGTAACTTTTCTCAGGCAGCGCATTTCACATGTAGTTACCTTTTGAACCAGCCGCAAATAACATGATACAATACAAATAGAACAGGTTATAGAACTGAGAGAAGACTGAGATAAAGATGAATAAACGTATTCTTCTCCTTCGAACGCTCCATATTGTCTACTCGTTAGCCACTCTTTGTGATTTGTATGTTATCTGAGCCTAAGAGCGACTTTACGTTGTGCCAGTTATGCGTCTACAAGTAGACCAGCATATCAGATTTGTGCGATGCTTTTATTTACTAGGGTTGCTTCCCTGGGTCTCTACCTAAGTCGCCTCTTTGCTCCTTGCGAGCCGACAAGACACGGACGGGTAAGTTTCAATTATGCGTCTGAAAAACGGATTCTACTAAATTTTACTATTAAAATAAATACTTATCCATTGAAAAGTTGCAGTTTTGAATACAAGTGATTCTGTAAATAACAACAGGGATCACAATCACGAAGTGGTCAAGTAATTTGTCTGTCATTACTGAAGGTTGTAGGTTCGAATTCGGACCGAGACACACGTGCAATTTTTAATGAGATCCCTAGATTGTTCTGGAGCTATGGAGTTAGTGCTTTGTGCAGTGCTCTCGGCAGATGGCTTGACATCACTGCCGACAGGGATGGAGCCATGTGGGGAAGCCGGGTGCAATGAAGTCAATCCTTGGACCTTGGACCCTGTGTCCTAGGTATCTATTTAATCCTTTGAATTATGAATATTCTATATCTGCTTCAGTCTTGTACTAGTTAGAGTACTATAGTCGTTAGAACCAGATATCTACAGCAAATCTACATCACATAGTTTGACTGATCTGGTTCGGAACATGCTGAACAAGTTCACTTTGTTTGCATGAACAGAGAGTTCTAGCCAGCAATTCATTTCTCGTTTCTCAAAGCAGTTAGTAGCGAAGCATGTAAAACAAAGTACTGCAGTTTTATAAAATGCTAATACAATGACAATACACATCAACATTTCGACCAAAAAGGCCTTTATCAAGCAAAACGTTCCAACAAACCTGACGAATAACTCAGAACACTACATATAGACTTTAGTACATATAGTATCTAACGTTATACTGTATCTAACGGCATATGTATCTTTAGTACATATAGTATCTAACGTTATACTGTATCTAACGGCATATGTATCTTTAGTACATAAAGTATCTAACGTTATACTTTATCTAACGGCATATGTATCTTTAGTACATAAAGCAGTTAGTATAACCCTTGATTGATTAATTGATGATAGGACCATCATCATTGCACTTCGGTGAGTAACCATATGTGCTCAATCTCTTTCCTATACAGGAAGATCTCAGCTACAGTGCACGAACTCCGTAGTACGCGCGAAGGTCCCCGATGTAATTTTGAAGATGGTGAAGATATTTTTGCAGGAATTTTATTTTTAATCTTTTGTTATGAATTTTGCTCTGGCAGCGACTTAACGCCTGCTCTTTTCGATTTCAACTGCCAAGGTTCTTTTATGTGCTCATATTGAAGACGGAACTTATGTTTTATCGTCCGTCTCCGATAGGACTAGAAACTCGATCTCACCTACACTTCTTTCTTTTTTTTTGAACACTCCATATCGACCACTTATCAATCACTCGGTGTGATTTGTATGTGACCTGTGCCTAAGAGATATTGTACGTTATGCCAGGTATGAGCTTACAAGTAGGCAAGCACATCCGATTTCTACGTTGCTTTTTTATTTACTCGGGTAGCATCTCTAGGATCTACACCAGACGCCTCTTACGACATGTAATGTAGGTTGCATTGGTACTATTCTTTGCTTCCCCTGCGGGGCCAGGCACTACAAGGACGTCACCTACACTGAGATCAGGGATCTCTGGAAAAATATCCAGATGACTCCACGAGGTAGCGACCTGGTACCTCTGGCACGAGAGACGAACACCTACCCTGTACGCCCCAGAGACAACAAAATCGTTTATGAACATCTTACGTCACCTAACAGTTAAGCTGAGAATTCACGATCTAATTTGAGTGTGTCTAGAGTTTTTGAAGATACCTTTCTGTACTTTTTCTTTTTCTTTTCGTTCCACTGTTATCTGGTTGCAGAACAGTGTCGTGGATTTAAACATCCTAAATGAATAACATAGGAGATCAAAATTATCAGTAATTAAACTAAGATAATGATATTTAACTCAAATGTCAAGGCTGTCATTCTTTGTGGAGCGGAGACAGGGAGAACAACTAAGGCTAACACCAAAACGTTACAGAAATTCGTCAATAGATGCCTGAACAGGATACTCAGTTTACGAATGCATGACATGACCACAAACAAGGAACTGTGAGGGAGGCGAGACAACGGCTGGTGGAACAAGAAATAAAAGGCAGAAGGTTGCGATGGATAGGATACAAACTGAGGAGACCCCTTGACAGTATCACGAAACAGGCTTTCCGATGAAGACCCATGGTAATAGAGATAAGGGAAGGCCCAGGAACACTGGAGACAGGGAGTTGGAGAAGGAAAGCAAGAAAATAGGGAGAGTGAAGAGATCTAGAAAAATTACCCTGGATAGAAGGGCTTTGAAAACCTAGATTGCGCACCTATGTTTTCTTATGGGTGAAGAAGAGATAATGAAATAAGCCAACTTGACAACCGAGCTGTGCAGATTTGGGCTGGTCCATATTATGAATATAAAAGGTTGACTATAATTTAGTATCTAAGTAGATAGGAGATGTTTTATTTTCTTGCTAGAAGTTTGTTCTTATTTCCACAGCCAACATTACAGTTAAGAAAACACGGGATGTCAAAGCTGTGCAGTCATCTATGTCGTCAAAGTAGCGATGCTGATGGAGATTATTTGCATTATAGAATGAACATAAAACCGGATAACGGAAATTTTGAAATCGGGGAATGTAAGTATGTTAAGTAAAGAAATATTCTTCTTCTTCAAAAGCACAAGAGCATATTCTGCAAGACTGTCCTCTCCTGGCTGAGCTGAGCAGCAACATGTGGCCACACATAATCGACCTGAAAATTAAGCATTGGGGAAACCTGACAGACCTGAAGCTGACTGCCCAGTTTGTGGTCACAGTAAATTAAGCGCATGACCAGAGATCGCTGAAGAAGAAGAAGAAGAAGAAGAACTCACAATATCGACCACTTGTTAAACCATTCTAAAAAAATTTTAGTTATAAAGTCTGATTGTGTGTCACAGGAAAACCTTGAGTCCTCTTTATGTCCAGTCGACGCTCTCAGCGTAGAAAACAGTTCTCCATTATGCCAAAACACGCTGCCAACGGCTAATTTGAGTCCATGCACGTTTTGCTTTACTGTCCAGCTACTATACGTCCGACACTGTTTTTGTTTACAGAATTCAACGGGCAGATAACTTCCATTTCATTCATATACTATACAGCATCGTAGAATTTAGTTTCGAATTTTTTGTAAATAGTTTTCGCAAATATATTTTTCCTGTTGTGAAAAAAGTGAACTTTCGTGTGAAAAGTTTGATAAGATGTTGTTTCGTCCTCCACGTCGATAAAGTATCGAACAAGACATGGATTTCTTCCAAAGTTCAAATAAACACACACAGTGTTTCATGTTTATGATTTCACCGACAATGATGGAGAATTCAGCAATGGCTAAGTATTGATTCAAGTTAGAAAGTCGTAGTAGTTACTCTGAACATGAAATACAACAATAATTTACTAAATAAATACTAATTTACATATATAACTATTTATTATCAGATTGTTCAGAATTTAATTCTGCATATTTTGATACCAACAGTATAAATCTAGCTTACAAAGAACTTAAGTTATAGGCATATTTTCAAGATCACTCCATTTTGAAAAATATTGCTAGAAATGTGTTCTGGCAGAGCGTGATTACCCCCCAACATTTTCTTGGACACAAAGAGTTTTAAACTCTGGAATAATGAAATTGGAACAGGTTATTCCAAGCAGAAATATGTAGCTCAACTCGATTAATTTCAACGCTTGCTTTCCTTAACGAGTTATGAGTTCATTAAGTTGGTTAGCAATTGTGTACCTTTCATAGCGTGTTCAGTCACCCATTATACTAGGTCATTTAGCATGCGCAGAAGTAAACGGTGAAATAAGTAGATTTTAGATTTCTAAATTAAATTTAAGGGACTATACAATCTGCCAAAGAAAAATGAAGGAACCCGTTTTCATACCATGAGGAATATTGGTGAACAGGGTGTGCGGTCTGTATTTTCCTGTATCTTACGGCACACGGTGAATGGTGTGGTTAACCGTTGCCCCTGCAACATAAGACCTACTAGCTCATAAGTGAAATCGAAAATGTTATATTTAATGGGACCTGGTTTTTGTATATGTTTGGTAGAACAATGTGAGCTTTTTGCACTTTTACTGAATTCTATGAGTGCATGGTTATTTATTGATGAAAAATATTAATAATACTGATGTTCCTTTGTGTTAAACCTAATTTGTTACATAATATAACCTTGATTTAGCATGTTGTGTTGTTTTTATTAAAATGAATTTGTTTTTATATAACAATACTGGAATGCGAGGGGACGTGACTGTTGTGGTCTTAGAATTTTCCTAGAATTTTTACCAGAGCTCGCCGGCCGTATGTTATCGGAGGCAACGGGTCAACATCATACCAACTGTTTTTACTTCCTAGTGTTTCTCTGGTACCCAACTGAAGTTGAGTCGAATTGTGGGGGAAATATTCTACAGGTATATCTTATGCGACGGTTGGTAGTAAAGCTAGGTGGACATAAATAGCGGCAAAATGATCTCTTTGCTTTATCAATCAATCAAGTGCCATGCCTGCCGGCGTAGGCGATCACGTCTCTCCACAACTCTCTCTTTCTCCTTCGTGCAGGTAATCAGTTCTGACCTCGATATTTTGTCGAAACAAGATGTCAGACCATCCAACATCTTCTCCCTCTGTCTTCCAGGATCTCTCCTTCCCTGAATGTTACCTTCTTCTTCACTTTTCAACTCCCAACGGAGCACAGGTCTTTCAACAAACTTCTTTACCCTTTCCTCTCTCTTGCCACCCTTTTCCCAATTCTTTCCATGTTTTACCTACCCTTTTTAATATCAGCCCCCCAGCCTTCTCCAGGTCTGTCTAGGCCTTCCCTACCCTCTTTCCTGCGGGTTCCAAAACAGTCCCCGTCTTCAATGCTTTCGGGTGGGTCTTCTCAATGTTTTCCAATCCATCCCAGGTCTCCCGGGGCTGAATGTTACCTGTTGTCACCAACATTCCTAAACCTCCTCTTCTCATTATTCATTATATGCCCGAATAACCTTGATTGTCATTGTATTCTTTGTAAGGTTTTTTTGAGGGGTGACTTAAAATCTATCTTTTTTTTGGGTGTTATTTTTTTCCACTTTAGTGAACTAGTCGGAAAAATGGTACATTTCAAAATTGTTCGAGACTTGCAGTATTGCAAGAGAAAACATATGATATCTAGAGCTCTTTTTTTTTTAATGATTTTGCTTTTTTCATTTTTTTTTATCAGACGACGGCCGATAAAGGCAATCAACGTCTATCACAGGAATGCATCCCGCATTTAAATTCAAGTGTTTGTCACTGAAAAGATTAATAAGAATCGGTCCTTTGGGTAAATCGACCCCGACGGTGGGATTCATATACACGTGTTTTCATTCCCCCCTTTCTGTGTTTATTTTCTTAGTACCTTTTTTTTATAATCACCACTGATTGATTGGGGGCCCCAATCATTACACTTCGGTGAGTAACCATGTGTCTACGATCTCTTTTTGCAAATCTGTGGCAGTGCACGAGCCCCAGAAAAGTTGAGGGCCCCCGATGAAATTTTTGAAGAGGGGAATTGACAAGGGTTTTTTTACTTAATCAAATTAACACTGAGCCTATTTTTTTTCGTCCGTCTCAATAAGATTTGGAACTCGATCTCATCTTACGGATCATGGTTTCCCCTGAAAAATATCCTATGGCTTCACCGGGGAACGAACCGGGTCCCTTTCGACAAGAGGCCAGCACCAAACATCTACGTCAAAAACACCCCCTCATCCAAACCGCTTTTAAACAGGCGTGTCGTCCAATATGACCCCTTTGACTTATCATTGCAGTGAGGCTTGTTTTCATTATCACTAGTGTCCTCGTCAATGAAAAACAAAAAAAAAGTAAAAAAAAAAATTCACTTTTTACACGGAAAATACATATAGAATCAGATAATAAATTTCTAACGGTCCAAAAATGAAAATATGTGACTAAAAACAAAAAACGAAAAAAATGCAAAAACTGAAGTGGAAAAAGGAAAGAAAAAAAATTAAAAATATATTGTTTTTTATAAAATAACTACTTTTTTTTTAAATGTTTCCTTTAAAAATTATATTTGAAGGGATATTTTTTTTTTAATTTTCCTAATGAAATGTACTTCTACTGGAATTTCATAATGCTACTATTTACTACTACTATTACTACTACTACACTATTTACTTAGGGTTTGTGAATCATGGCCATTACACAAAAGCAAGAAAAAAACCCAAACCCTTCGAAACTAAATGTACAGAAAGATCCACAATACCATGGACGGGAAAAAAGAAAGAACACATATACCCTGAAAGAACTAAATGTTAAAGATAATTTGATAAACAAATACTATACAGAAAAAAAAGATAATTTGGTCACATCATGTCACAATGACCGGAAAGAACAAATTTGAGGACAGATCCCCGGACGCAGGGCAGACCAAAAGGTGGATCAAGATATTAAAAAACCATGAAATGACCATCGACAAAAAGGGGAACTGCAGAGACAGAATTTCAGATGCGCTGCAAAAAGGGGTAACGTTAATAAAAAATAACATTGATGATGATGTTATTTCTACTACTATATTACTACTATTACTACTATTACTACTTTACTACTTTTCTACTAATAATTTAATAATATATTTCCTAATAATTTTACTTTTCTACTTTACTACTTTCTCATTTCTATTACTATACTCTAACACTATACCATTTACTCACTACCATCTAAATTAAATTCTACTTTTTTCTTTTTACCTTTTCCCCCCACCCTTTTCAATTAAATATATTACTATTACACTATTTCTACAACACATTCCCCCTCTTTCACACAATTTCTACTATTCTACTTTACCTTTACACCCCCCTTCCTTTACTTTACCTACAATAAATTAAAAATTTTACTTAATTTACTACTTTTCACCGTGGGTCTTTAAATCATGCGGGAAACAAAAATTAGCCTGGTTTTAAAACGCGCATGGGAAACCCCCATAACCCCCTAAAAAAAAAAGAAACACCAACACAATGGGGGAAAAAAGACCACAGGATTTCAGGATTCCTAAAAATTTCTTTTTCCATTTACTACAATGTTTTTTGGGCTAAAAAAGAATTAGGGGCCTTAAAGACAGGAACTGG
>JADZMA010002355.1:0-12320 GCA_020796225.1 Arion vulgaris
GTTTGGGGACGCTCTACCTCCGGCCGTAAGTCAGGCTATCTAAAACTTTCTCTCTGTTTTCCCTCTGCCCGCTACCCGATTTTACCGGTTGTCACAGGTGTTCTAAACCTCCTTCCCTCACCATCATCATCAAGGTGCGATCCTTTATAGGACGTTGTTTCTGCAGCACATCTGAAATTCACTCTTTCTTTTAAGTTCACCCCTTTGTGGATGGTCATGTTCATGGTTTCTTTAATATCTTGAGCCATTTTCTTCTTGGTTTGCTCTGTGTCCAGGACCCTGCCCCTCTAGTATTGTTCTTTTGGCCATGGGGCGCTATGTGACCAAAGTATGTATTTTCTGTATAGTATGTTGTTTATCACCCAAATTCTCTTTAACGTTATTCTTTCCGGACATCAGTGTTATTTCTTTTTCTGTCCAGGGATTCTAGAGATCTTTCTGTAGCATTTAGTTTCAGGACTGGATTTCTTCTTAATTTGTGTAAAAATCCTGATTCACAACCATAAGTAGCCACGGGAAAATGCATTCTCAATATTTTAATTTTTAGTATTTTTGCTGGTGCTTTCCCAAATGTTCTTCATTGTGTTCAACTTCTTGATTGCTATTGCCAATATCTTTTTGGAGCAGTCACCGTTATTGTTAATTATTGACCCCTGATTAGTAGCTCTCTACAATTGGAGTTCTTCATTGTTACTTGGATGTTAGGTGAGCTTTTCTTTGTCAGTTGACATTATTTTTGTTTTTGTGATTCAAATATAGATGTTGGTCTTCACTAGTTTTTTGGGGTCGTCATGATTAGGTTTTCCAAACCTTCTTTGCTGGTGGATAATAAACTGTATCGTCCTCGATCTAAGCTCTGGTATGCATAGGGCTATAGTGAGTGTGTAATTCACATAGTTGGCATGCTTACATTCTCATGATATTCTCTGCATATATGTTGAATAAGTATGGTGACAAAATACATCCCTGTCGTACCCCTTTTGAATCCCTCGAACCATTCAGCTATTTCCTCCTATTTTAATGGTTGCCTGTTGTTGTGGATAAAAGATTCAATGAGTTGTATTATGTGTGTTGGAAAGTGCATGTCTTTCATGATGTTCCACATTTTCTGGTGTTGTATATGGTAAAAGCCTTGCTATAGTCTATGAAACATGCGCAGGTCTACGTTGTATTTCTGCATTTCTCGATGAGTCTCATGCTAAGATTGATCTCTAGTGCCTCTACCTCTTCTGAAACCTGCTTGTATTTCGTGTATTTCATCTTCAAATTTTGTTCCACCCTCTTCATGATGATTTTTAGTAGGATTTTGCTGGCATGACTTATAAGGGCAATAGTTCTGTAGTTGGTGCAGTTTCAGGTTTTTTCTAAAAGGTATAAATCTGATTTTTTCCATTCCTTTGGCCAGAGAGCTATTCCATATATTTATGCACATTATATATGCAACCCCACCTGCTTGAATCAATTCGGCTGGTATATCTGCACCCTGGTGACTTCCTCTTTCAGGATTTTGATGCCAGCGACTTCATCCAATATTTCTGGTTCCTGTCTCTCTTTCTGTTATTATCTTATGTGGATTTTTAGATGTGTCTTCAAACATGTTTCTGCAGTACTCACGCCATCTTTCTAGTACATCTTTTTTTTCTGTTAATGTTTGCCATTGTTATCGTATGACTTGTATTGATGGGCTGATTTAAATGTCATTATATTAATTTCTTGTACATTTCTCTCTTTTTTCCCTTGTTTTTTAATTCATCAATTTAAATGCATGGGGCCCTATTGTGCTGTTTCTTGTCTTTTCGGTTTCTTTCTTGACTTCTCTTGAGAAAATTTTTTATATTCAGTGCTGTTTTGTTTTAACCGATTGTTTTAGCTTTCTTCTTTCTTAATTAGCTTCGTGTTTTCAGTTATGTGCCCTGTTTCTGTATACTTCCTGGGTATGATGTTTTGTGGGGTGGAGATAATATATCTCTTGCCTGTGTTGCCAGTTGTCCAGGTGTCATGTCCTCTTGAGCCGCGAAAAGTATGTTTAATTTGTTTGTATTCTATGTTGTTTTCCCAAGCGGAATGGCATTTGACAAAACGATAGAACTGCCTTCTTTGTTGTCTTCAGTCTTAATTTAAACTCTGCCACCAGCAGTTCATGGTCGAGTCACAGTCTGCCCGGAGTGTCTTTACTGATAGAATGCCTGTTATCCATCTTTTTTGGACCAAGATGTAATCTATTTGGTTTCTGGTGTAGCCATCTGGTGAGGTCCAGGTGTATAGTCTTCTTGGATGTTGTCTGCTTAGGTGTTCAGTAAGGGAGAGATTATTTTCAGGCAGAATTCAATTAGTTTTTGACTCTTTCTGTTTGTTGTCCATACTGAAAGGCCCTTTTATCTTTTCCTCTTCTTAGCTGTTTCTTTACCAATTGGCGAAATCGTATTACAATCAGGATGTCTCTTTTGCCAACTTTATCTTGCTCCTTGTAAATTTGTGTAGAATTCGGCGATCTCCATCAGGAGCTGTGTTGTTGGTATGCTTGAAATTATTGTAATCTTTCTTTTTTGTCTGTAATCTCACGATGAGTCGGTCGTTGATAGTTGTACGCGAGTTTTTGTGGATATTTTCTTGCCAAAAGGGAAACCTCCCTCGTCCACTTTTGCCTTCCGAGTATATTATTTGTGTCACCTGTTGAGGTTTTAAAGTGCCTGGCCAGCCCATCTGTGTATTATTGATAGGTAGTGCTTCTTCCATCTCATTGAAAATCATGTGGAGTTTGCCATCGTAAAGACTCCTTACATTCCATGTTCCTATTCTCAATTTCTTCCAGTCTATGCAGGTCTTTCCATAGATAAGACAATCCGGACTTTTGGCCCATCACATTTACTTGTATTTGATCTGCCATTTTTCTCTTCCTAGTTCGCAGAATTGGCCCTGACTGGCCTGGGGACACGCCATCAGATCTTTGAGTTTTAGTTAATTTCATGTTCTGCATCAAGTTCTTGGCAACATCAATCAGTAGTTTGCCATTGTTTTCCCTGATTGGTTCGGGCCATAACCATGATGATCTCTAGGTGCCCTGAGCCCGATACCAGGCTGTTCCAGCCCGCCTTGAAGCCGTTGTTGACATTGTCAATCTTCCCGCCTTTCGCCGGCAGCCTTGTTGGTAGAAGGAGACTTCTTCGAGTTTTGCTCTATGTAGTTTCCCGGCTAGTTGGACCCGTGCCCGGGGACTTGAGAGCCATCGCGAGCTGGGCAGGAGTGGGGAACCAAATGGGTCCAGGCCCCTAAAAAGGGCGGGGACTGCCTCTACCTGAGGTACTATCCCTACCATCTCCTGCCCCCCCCTCACCATGTCTGAAAATGATGACTGCCTCTTTTCTTATATTGATGAAAGCTTTCTGTGTCTTGATCTCATTCAACACCTAAAATATCATTTTAGCAGTCCATGAGATTCTCATCATTCTTCTGTAAAACCACATCTCTGTGCCCTCAGAATTTTCGATCTTTTATATCATCACCATAATGTAGCCTGTAGCTTGTTGTTATTAAACTGACCTCATTGCACTCCAGACCATCCATAGGTGCTTTGTTTCCGCTAGTTTCATTCCTGTTGTTTGCTGATAAAACACACTACAAAAATATCTTCACCATCTTCAAAATGACATGGGACCTCCTTGTGCTCAGGTTTGTGCACTGAACTGAGATCTTCCTGTGTTAAGAAGAGATTAGCCATATGGTTACTCACCAAGTGCAATGATGATGGTCCTATCAAATTTAAAGTTGCTTTGACAATTCACAGCAAAATTTCTTTAACATTTCCGGTGCAATCAAAAATGCTACCCAAATAGGTGAACTGCTCTGTTATTTTTATTATTTTAGATTCCAGGGTTATATCTGCATTACTTGCCATAGGTGTCTTCATTATATTTGTCTTTTTATAGCTTATCTGCAGTTCAACTTTGATGCTATAGATGACAAGTTGTCTGTTTTTTTGATATCTTGGTTGTTTCTTTCTTAACAAGGCAATATCATCTACAAAATCCCAAATTTTCTAGTTGACTTTTTCATCCACTCTTTGCCACTTGCCTGCATAATTTTCTCATCACCCAGTCAATATTCAACAAGAGAGGGATAGAAAAAGCCTTGCTTTACTTTGTTCACTATAAACCAGTCGCTGTTCACATCAGTGCAGACTGCACACTGTGAACTATCATAGAGGCTTTGATAATGTTTATTATTTTGACTGTATTTCTGCATCTCAGAATATTATACAGGAGATTCTTAGACTATCAAAGGCTTTGTAAAATAAATTTAATAAAGTAGTTGCTGTTTTTAATATGTTTCTCCAAGTTAGTCTTATGTAATTATTTGGTCTAAGCAGTTCCCCAGGTCTAAAACCAGCTTGTTTTTCTCAGGTTGTGTCCACTGCTCTAAGATTTTATTGAGAATGATTTCATTATTATGAATCTTAAGAAAATGTATCTTTTTTTTAAGAGATGGATGAATGGGGAAGACAGTGAGAACACAGGGTACAGACAGATGGATGGGGAAGACAGTGAGAACACAGAGGCAGACAGATGGATGGGGAAGAAGTGAGAACAAGGAGGAGACAGATGGATGGGGAAGACAGTGAGAACACGAGAACGACAGATGGATGGGGAAGACAGTGAGAACAAAGAGGCAGACAGATGGATGGGGAAGACAGTGAGAACACAGCAAATGATCATCATGTACAGTCAAGTCCACTAACCCGCATCGTTATGAAAGACTTGTCCAGTTTCTACAAAAATTCCAGACGTTGCTGTTTTTCAGTCAGAAACTTGGCGGAATAACGACTTGTGAATCAACAGTGATAAACTTGGCAGCTTGTGAGAAGCTCTTCAAGACCCAAAAACTGTCAGCCAACATGAAAACATTATATACGAAGTATATGCATATATGTTATGTATGAGTATAAAAACAAATACTGATATAAACCAAGTTCAACCATGAACATAAGTTAGTGAGGGTGGCATCACTTATAACTAACCAGATCTAACCACATGCCTATAAACCCAGTAGATGTGCTATTATACATTGAGTTTATCTGTCTCAAGTCTTATCAGTTAATCATCTGTTAGACAACATTCTCCCAAAAGGTTATTGAGAGCCAAGTTAGGGGCCTAAAATTAAATCTATAGAAATGAATGACAGATAGAAACTGCCATGAATGACTACAATCAGTGTTAGCAGAATTTCAGCATGTGTATGTTTCATTAGAAAAAAGGAGTAGAAAAACTAATTAAAATGTTTCGAAAAAATTAATCATGTTATGCTGGAAATAGAAAAAAAAAAGTGAGAGGTTGAGAGAGGGCAGATAGAAGTGGTTAAGACGTAATTTAAAATATAGAAACCATACACCCACAAGTGGCTCTGAAATGAAATCTCAAAGATAAGAATGGTAGAAGAAGACCTAGAGAGACATGGAGATAAACTGTTGACAGAGAAAGAGAAGAGGGCGAAATGACCCGGAATGAACTAATCAGACTTGACATCTCCTTTTAAGATATTTGTTGATGCCTTTTGCAGGGAGTTAGGGAGAAGAAGAAGAAATGAATAGAAAAGAGACAGAGAAAGGGGAAAATAGAGAGATATAGGAGTAACTAAACCATGGGTGTATGTCAAAGAAGATGGCAATAAGTAGAAGGATGAAAGATGTAAGATGTTGAATAAAGAAGAAAAATTAAAATTGCCCATAAAATAATCTAACATATAAGCAAACATCTAGTAGTCAATAACTCAACCACTAAATAGAAACAGTAAATGCTCCCATACTTGAGTAGGAAGACAAGACCAAATATTCAGTCTCACCTTATGGCTAAGATCAAGTGTGTTCTCATTTGATTCGCCAAATGGGGGGGACCTTCATTAAACGCCAAATGGCAAAACAAACTCAGAGTCTTCATTCGAAAGATTGATGATGCTTGAGTTTTTTACATTTTTTTGTTCACTAGTACTGGGGTTATCCGTTGTGCACTTCCGGGCGGGCGATAAAAACCCCCCTCTCTCCTCAACAATAAAATATCCAGTTCTTCAATATACCACTTGTTTTCTGAGTTTGCTTCTCACCCCATGCACTGTAGGGGCCATCACTGTGTTTTGTACATATCAACTTGCCTCTTTGGGAACCTGGGAGAGATGTTCAATCAGTCGGTGAATACTGGCTCAATTAATTATCTCATTCCATTAGTCACATCAGTCAGGCAGAGGAGTACACACAACTATGGTCTAGTGGTTAATGTACTAGCATCACAGGCGGTGGACCCAGAATCAAAACCCACAGAAAAGGTGAAACATTTGTTCTGACCTCTAATTGGTTTCAGGTTGATCCTCAATCAATTATACTCAATTAAACAGCAGTCAACCAGAGAAAAAAATCTATGTTGTTATACTAATTAACAGCAGTCAACCAGAGATAAAAATCTATGTTGTATATAATTAAACAGCAGTCAACCAGAGATAAAAATCTATGTTGTTATACCCCAATTAAACAGAGTCAACTTGAGATAAAATCTATGTTCTAACAATAGTATCAAAAGATAAATCAACAGTCAGCGTGGTGGCTGCTGTATTTGCTGAGGGATCACACCTATGGACATGTCCGAGGTTGATGTTTAGTTCTCATAAACTGATAATGAATCTATAACTGAAACTGAATCTGTTGAATAGGGGGAGTAAAGTAAGTCAAAAGACAAAGAAAGATCAGAAGGTCCAAAGATATTATTTATGGAGTTGATGAGTCCCACGTTCATCATTATAGGCTAGTTCTGTCAGAAATTTAACCACTGGCTACCCACCAACTTCATGACTGAAATAAATGAGGTACCAACCCTTTTTCATTTGTCTATCATATCTTTTCCCCATGTCAAAATCTCACCCCATCTCTGACTGTATGTATGTCAGAGACAACACTGTGCACTGATTTATGACTAGAAATAAATGATACCAACCTGTCTTCATATTGTCATCATTTTCCCCCATGTCAAAATCTGATTTCATCTCTGGACTGTATGTGTCAGAAAGCAACCACTGTGCTGCACCGACTTCATGACTAGAAATAAATGATGTACCAACCTGTCTTCATAGTCTATCATATCTCTCTCCATGTCAAATCTAAACTTCATCTCTGGACCGTATGTTGTCAGCCATGATGTTAGGAACTGTAGAAATCATATTCTGCTCTCCGTATCCATAGGGAAAACCACTAGATGTCAGGTTGCAAACACTGACCTAGAATAGTACCTGAACATCAAATCAAATATAATATGTCAGATATTGATAGACAGGTCAAGAGATTGTAGGGATAGTCCCTCAATGCTAGTCAATGTAGTTCTTCTCTCCTTGTGTTGCTCGCTATCAATTCAGGCAAGTTGGGGCATAGTTTTACTTTGACTTTTTTACATGAAGGCCTACTTTCTTTTATCAGTGTCCTCTGCCATACAGTTTTTCTGACTTCAGAGGTGCTTTAGTCCTACTTTCCTTTTATCAGGGCTTCTGCCCATCAGCCTTCTCTGACTTCAGAGGTGCTTTGTTAAGATCCTCAAGATGATCTGTGGTCAGGGAATCTAAGTTTTAAACATGCCATGAGCTTACAGGAAATTCTTGGTCCACACCTTTACCCCGAGTCTAAGACAAGAAACAACTAGTGAAGACTCAACTTCTCTATCAGATTTCTCATGAATGTAGATAAAATGGGTATCTGTTGAAATGGTTAGTCAGTTGCCCTTTCATTCGAAAGTCCGGGTTGGGATCTGGACCTTGTCACCGGTTCATAAGTTAATTTTTCCAGAGACTCAGGATTGTTGCTGGGGCACAGAGTTTGACTATGTGCATACTTCAAAGGGCTTGTGATTTGGTGAGAGTGACTGAGTTATTGGAAAACTTGCAATGAAGTCAACCCTTCTCCTTTATAAGCATTTCTATTTATCTTCAAGACAACTGACTGAGGACATCATCATTGACCCGTGAGAAACCCATGTGTGCCAATCTTTTTCTTACACGGGAAGATCTCAAACAGCAGTGCACAACTCTGAGCACCGATGAGGCCCCTGGCGTAATTTTGAAGATGGTAAGTATTTTTTAAATTTTATTTTTAATCTTTCCTATAATTTTCTCGGCAGTGGCTTTCCAGCCTGTGTTTTTGATTATGAACTGCCACATGTTCTTTACGGCTCAAATTGAACATGGGACTACATTTTATCGCCCATCCCCAATAGGACTAGGAACTCATCTCATCTACACTGAGATCATGGATCTCCGGAAAAAATATCCAGATGACTTCACAAGGGAGCGAACTGGTACCTTTGGCATGAGAGACAGGACTAACCTATGCACAGAGACCCTGTAACATAATGAAACATATGTAAACTGAAACACTTTCTTGGATTATGTTAAATATAGATGTAGTATGAATAGAAACTTTTGATAGCTTATAGATGTCTAGAATATTTTTTCATGAAAAGATTCAAAATAAAACCCATTCAAAATATTCTCACCATCTTCTAAATTACATGGACCCTTGCCAGTGCTACAGAATTGTGCATGCGCCAAGATCTTCCGGTTAAGAAAGAGACTGGAGCAACATGGTTTTTTACCAAAGTGAAAGATGATGGTACAATCAATCAATGAAGAATATTTTTTAATAGAGAGGTGACAATTTTATTCTCATTTTATGTTTTTTTTCCTTCTTATTAAAAATCATATTGCATTTTTTCTTATTCAAATATTTACCAATGTAAATAAAAGAGAGTTTTCAATTCTAAACATTTTTATAAAATTTAAAAATAAAATATTATGACAAACCAACAGCTCCCTTATATAAAAATGTATGATTGAAAGTAGCTTTGCCAAAACAAGTTTTTTGCGTGGTCCACTCAGATTAACAAGCCATGAATTATTTCTTGTGGGGTCAGGTGTTGGTCCAGTTTTAACCAAATCTGACAGTTGCCCATGTTTCGGGGTCCTCCACTCTGTGCCCCAACATACTTGTGGCTACTATAGTAAATACTTTCTCTACTTACAAATATCATTATTGGTCGCTTAAACAAAAAGTCCCATATCCTTTTCTGCCTTAAGGTAAGAAGTGCCTGTTACCCTCACATTTTTATGTACTGTTTTGCAGGGGGGCCCTTTCCTTTCTCACATATGAGAGCCAAGTTTAGGATTGAACTTTTTAAACCCTCTTGGTCCGAGATAGTTAACACTTATTTAATCCATCCCAACTAATGAGCATAAATATTTCTGGCCAAAGTGCTGTGAATTGATTTATGAGTTAGTAACCAGATGCTCCTTTTCCCTCAACAGATGTCAATGGGTGTTATGATGGTTCCCGTTTTTGCTGGTTAAACACACTCTCAAGCATCGAGTCCTTCTTGGGAAAAACATGAGAATTAGATAATATATAACCTCAAGGAAAATATAAAAAAAAGGGAATCCACATCCTCTTCTTGAACGTTTCATATTGAACTTTTAAAACCACTCTTTGTGATCTGTATGTGATCTGAACCCAAGAGCGATTGTACATTGTGCCAGTTATGACCTACAAGAGGCCAGCACATCTGATTTCTGCAACACTTTTTTTTTACTAGGTAGCTTCCTTAGCCCTACCTTAGTCGCCTACATCGACACGCCTTGTAGGTGTTATTATTCTTGCTCCTCCCATGTGTCCCGCAAGATACGGGTGGGAATCCATATCACAGACAACAACTTTCACAGAAAAACCACACAACCTGTCACCTTTTACCTCCACCCTTCTGGGAATCAGGGAAAGATTTTATTCTTTTGGCCAGTCTAAGATAAAAATATCCTAATTCTGTTCCAGTATTCAGAATAATACTTTAGTTATTGCTCTTGATCTCATTTTTCCCTTTCCCCCACAACAGAGAGAAAAATAGTTAGAACAGAAAAAAAAATAAAATGAAAGAAAACAATAACAAATTATGGTTGAAATATAAGGTTAGATTTCTATCTTTCTTTTCTCTCTCTCTTTTGTAGTCTGAAATGCCTGGACTTAAGGAAAAAATGCACACCCATTCTTCTCTATTTTTTGGGAGATCTCATTATGCTCGAAAAATGATTCGTTTTACAGATCTTGTTCTACTGTTTTCTTTTAGTTTGCTTTGGGTCTTCCATGTTTTTGCTTACCCTCTGGTGTCAATCTCAGTACAGTTTCGAGAGAGCTAGTCTCCATTTGTATCTCATTGCCAACCATCTCCAGTGTCTCCCTTTTGGGTGATGGTGCTACTACCTTGTTGACACTTAAGAAGTTCTTGGGTTTGAGATGGTATTTGGATAGAACCATGTGTAAGATCTTTCTGACAAGTTTAATGGAAGTTCTTTCTAATGCTTTCTGCTATATCAGCTTTTCTAATTATTGAAGTCTTCTTGATATAATGTTCTCAATTTAAACATTTCAAGTCACAAGTCTCACAATCAAATCAATTTGGCTTTAGATTTCCACAAAATCTTCAATCGGGAAACAAAGGTTTTTTTAGATCTGGACATTTCAATTGTATTTTTGAATTTTCTCATTTTTCACTTTTGCCTCTAGGAGGCATAGGTCCGAACCAAAGGGCCCTTTCTAAGCTCACCTATCCAAGGCCATCTTTTCCAGATAATTTCACCCCTTCCCCATTTTCTTGCATTCTGTTTCCAACCCCCACCCCCCAGGTTTTCCTGGCTCCTACCTTATTCCCCTTTGGGATTTAGATGCCCAGTCCATATGTCCTCATTTCTGTGCCCCCCAAGTTTTCACATTTCCACATTCCAGGGCAATAAGGGAGATATTTCGTTTGATAGAAGGTGAGTCGGCCTGCCTGATTTTATTGGATTTCATCGTCACTTATGATTTCCCTTCCTGCAGGGTCCTTCTTCTTCTCTGGCGAAGCATAAATTTTCCCCTGGTTGTGGCTTCTGAGCTATCTTTTTTTTTTTTTAGGGTAGCCAACCCTTTCTTAGTTGCTTCACGGCATGCATGGCAGGTAACAGGGTTTTAATTTACACACCTATCTGGCCCAGGGAACCCCTGTGGAATTTCTTCACTGCTTTAAACAAATGCACATATATTTACTTCTTTTTGGCTTTAACAGATAATATCCTTAACCGCAGTTTTCTTAACTTTATCCTTGTTCCATCGTCCCAACTTCAGCTATAAAATGTAGACTATGGGGACCAACAGCGAGCTTTGATCTTAATCTAACTAGATATATACCTTAACCAGTAGTTTCGTTTAACTTCATCCTTTTTTCCATCGTCGCTACATCTTCAGCTATAACATGTAGATCTATGAGACTAACAGTTGTAGCTTTGATCTTAACTAACTAGATATATACCTGAACCAGAAGCTTGTTTAACTTTATCCTTTTCCATCGTCGTCACATCTTTTAGCTTTATAACATGTAGATTCATGAGACTAACAGTTGTAGCTTTGATCTTAACTAACTAGATATATAACCTTAACAGTAGTTTCTGTTTTAATTCATCCCTTTTTTCCATCGTCCAGATCTTCAGCTATAACATGTAGATCTAAGACCAACAGATGTAGCTTTGATCTAAACTCAACACTTGATGCTCTATTACAGTCACTGCGGGTATAAAATTACGAATACAACTTGTTAAAAACAACTATTACACTGATCTCTGATGCTCTATTGGCAGCCACCTAGTGATATAAATATTATTGAATACAAACTTGTCATAAAAAACAACTATTACACTGATCTCGATGCTCATTGGCAGCCATCTAGTGATATAAATATTATTGAATACAAACTTGTCATACAACAACTATTACACTGATCTCTGATCCCTCATTGGAAAGTCACCTGGTGATATAAATATTACTGAATACAAACTTGTCATACAACAACTATTACACTGATCTCGATCCCTCTATTGAGCCACCTAGTCCTTCTTCTTTTTTTTTGTTATCACACTGCTACAAGGTTTTTCCCCATTGTTGTGGTTTTTGTTTTTGTCCCCCTTTGTTTTTATTTGGGGAATTTTGCTTTTTGACAGGATTCTGCTGTATCTAACCATCTTTTTCATGGTTTTTCACAAAATAAACAAACATTAAGATACTAATAAATATCCCCCTTTTGTTTGTGATCATTGATGAATTTGTCACCAGAGATTGAATAAATATCTAGATTATTCTGCCGTAGGGCATGGCTTCTGATAATGTGCTCTGAATGAATTTTGCTTTAAAAGGGATGCTTTCCTATCATCAGTGCCACTCCCAGGTGAGCTCCTATCGGATCAGAGGTACGGTAATTTAGGGCACCCTCCCAGAAAAGATC
>JADZMA010002356.1:0-12317 GCA_020796225.1 Arion vulgaris
ACAAAATTCATCAGAGAAATTTAAAAATAAAATTCCTTTAGAAAATCTTTACCATATTTAAAATTATATGAAGACCCTCCCCGGTGGTATGGAGTTCTAGAAGCTATCAACCAATGTATGATGTTTTCCATGTATATTACAATTTGTGTGGCATCTTTGTAGGATTTGCAGTGTGTGTTGATGCTTTAGCTCTTAAGGGACCAGGGCAAAAGCCATGTATTTTCTACAAGTCATTTGTTTTTAGAATGAAAAACGCCCTTTAGTGTGGTTCCTGGTAAATGGCATCAACCCAAAACCATGAGTGTGGTGTTTGGCCCCCAAAGTTAATCAGCTAAAGGCTGAGCACCTATGGTTCACCTGAGTACATAAAATTGATTCTATTCAGGTTTTTATATAGTTTTTTAAATTTTTCCAGTTTTTGTAATTTATTTAGTTAACGGGTTGCCATTATTGTACTTTGATGGTCCCATTCAGTTTCTTTCAGCAAATGGTTGTGGGTTTGCATGCTTATGGTTCCTGTAGCACATTGGTTTATCACTTCTCATTCACCCCTTTCACAAGTCTGATGTTGACTCATCCATATTTGATATCAAATTCCTTCCTTCCCAATATCAGACCCTTATTTATGAATGTTTTATCACGGAGAAAATTAGTTCGGGAGAGACCATAGTATCTTATCCCTATCCAAAAGAATGTGCCCACTATACCCTTTTGAAGCCAGCATGTCCTCTATGTCTAGGACTATCAGCATGACCTAGGAGTATTGAAGCCATTCTAGTGGTAATCCACTGATACCACCCTAATTTTTTTTAGAGTAACGTGAATTGATGGTTAAGCAAAATACAGTCCTATTGAGTTTGGGTTTTCAGATGGCCATCACAGAACAGGAGTAGTAACCTCGATCTACATCCTTATGTTGGATGTGTCTGTTCAATAAGTTTTGCTCTGTTCTGTAACAATCCTGTTTACTCTACCCAAAGAATACCTATGCCTGATTACTGGACAAACCACAGACCCATCAATATATACAATGGCATAATTTTCATTATTATCGCGTATTACTTATTTAATGGCCAATTGTGCCTAATCATTTCACCATTCTCTATACTCCCATCCTAGGGGATGAGTGATTATCAGGTAATTTTTTATATTTCATTTATTGTGACCCATTTAATTATAGCATAAGCTGTGGTTACTAGTTTAATTCATCAAAGCTAAAGACAGTTGAATTCATTGCATCAGTTTTACTCCATATGCCTCTGTCCCCTTTACTTAGGAATATTCCGCCACCTGCCGTGAATGTTGCACAAACTCTGTAGCACCGTCAACAATGCTAGGGGTTTCTGGGGTAAAATGCCCGATGAACAGAATGGTGCAGTTCAGATTCAACCCCCTACCTTTGGAATGCAAGGCAAAAGGGTTAACATCTATGGCATACCTCCCTTGATTCTCAAGCCTTTATTATTGCAGTGTCTTTATAAATGGGGGTCATATCGAGGTTACTCTCATATAGGCCTATGAGGTAAGTGAATCTCTGCAAGTTAGTATTTTATAGACTGAAGTCCAAACATAAACAGCATCCTAGCAATTGTTGATGTGTCTCTAGTGAAGGCCAGTTCTGAGTAGTTAAGTAGTTACTTGGAGATCCCTTAGGATAACGTCCATAAAATATGGGTAACCAACAATATTGTGAGTTTAAATCAGAAAATTAGTATACTTTACTTATTTTAGTTCTGAGTTCTATTTTTTTAATTGTAAATCCTTGCAGCAACCACCACCCATCAAAACTTTCACAGTCTTTCCCTTTTTTCAAGTCCTGTCAGAGGCGTAGATCTATAAGCTGATTGTTGATCAGACAATACAGATGAGCCGTGATGATATGAAAGCCAACATGCTTACATCAGACAGTACAAGTCAACCTCTGGTATTAATCTTTGCTTGTTGAATTATGCATATTTTTATGTTAAAAGAGTGACAACAAATAAAAAACATTGAAAGAAATTAGTCGAAATGTTTAACAAATTAAATTTTATCATTTATATAATATTTTTACATATAATAAAATGTACAAATCCCAATTGTGCAACAAAACAAATATCTAAGAATGCTTTTAAAAATTGGCCATAAACCTAATAGGTGGTGACAAACAATAATTTGCAATGTTCTCTATTTTTTTATGTTTTAAAGCTTACTTTTATACATTTTCGCATTTTGCACAGATATCTGGGAAAATTTTGATGTTGTATTCTTGTAAAATGTCTGTATTCATTATTTGACTAAGCTATACCGTTGAAAGACTGGAAAGAATACAGAATGGGATTCCAAATCTACACAAAGACACATGCGGGCCGATCCTCTTCTTGATTTCCTAGAAAGACAGTAAAAGGGATTCCGTGCATCCTTCAAGTCAATGCTGACATAAAACACCCCTCCCCGGGATATAAAAAGAAAGAAAATAAGTTGAAAAAAAACTATTAAGATAGGTCAGGCCGAGGACTTATTCACAGGTGTGTTCTTGAAGACATTAACCCCGGGGAAGAATGTACAAACGGAATCAATACATCTTTTCAGTATATACAGACTGATAAAATGCAGCAAAAAACCCCCAGTGGTTGTGGGGGAAAGAATTTGAATGTTTGAGGATAGAATCATTTACATAGATGATCTGGTTCCCGCTCTGGACTTTCACTGCTCAAGTCAGGGGGGATTTGTGAAGGAAGACATTGTTTTGCCATGACCGCACTCACTGAAATCTGGCGTAACAGTTGGGGGGGGTTTGTCACAGCATTTACCCAGCTTTTTTCTCAGGGACTCATGATTGATCAGGAAGATTGAAACAGTCTGGACTGAATACAATGGTTGAGTTGCAAACATTAGACGAAAATTGGTTTTTTTTTTGGGCCCCAGGGCATGTAGGTGTAAAGGGGAAATGAACAGACCATGTCACTTTTGATGGAAAATTCTCACCTGAAACATCTGGGTTTTTGGTGTAAATTTTATCCAATATCCCTTTTGGGACCATTCCCAAAAATTTTGCCGGTGTCTCACTATCCCCCTTTAGGAAAATGGGCGTAGCGTTGAGCAACGCCTTCTTGTGCTCTTGTCCAAAAGGTTTTTCTGTGTGTATAGAATTGCATGCTCTCTAACAAAACCTCCCAAACAGGAGACAAAAATTTAGAATGAGGCTATGCGCATCATTCTGGGGTGCCTAAAACCAAAATGTCAATCGATTCCTTTTGCCTCCCAACTTTCTAACAAATTGAAACTTCAGGGGTTTTATCATATCTAAGAATCAATCAAACAAGGAACATCCTCTCCATGAAGCTCAAAAAGAAAGGGGGGTAGACTCAAGAACGGTCAGGAAAAATATGTTTAAAATTTACCCTTCAAATTTAAACAGGAGAGGAATGGGTTCTGGCACATCAATTTCAAACTGCTTTCAGTTATTACTCTATTAAAAAAACCCCCGAACAAAATAATCTATCACTGCAAAAATGGGCTTTGAATGACATCATCAATATACAGATTTTTTATTTAGATGGTTCAGTTTTTTAAAAACCGTGGGCTTTTTCACCGCTCGGGGAAAAATAATAAGAGGGCCAGGGGGGCCCCTAAACAACCACAAGTACGAAAATGGGGGGTTGGGGTAACTGGTTGGCATCTCACAATTCTCGTGTTTTCATACTCAGTGACTCCATGGCTGATTCAAAAAGTAATCAGGTATGGTGAGCCAACGGGGTGGAGGAACTGGTACGACAATGATCAAAGTCACCTTCTTTTTTGCCCCTGGGAAAGGGTGTTGGGGTAATGAGCAGCGATAGATTGGCTGGGTTAGCTCAATATCAGGGGCTGCCTGGATCAAAAGGGCATTCTTCACGCTTTTAAATCTTTCCAGAAAAGGGGTTTCAGGGGTGTGAATCCCCCTCCGAACCCCATTGAAGGATGGGTGTCAATATTGGTGCAGCCGAAAGAGCGACATACTAAATATGCAAAAGTTGATTAATCAACATCGAACTGGCGTGTTGGGTGGGGTTTGCTGCAGGGTTTTGGAGATAACACCTATGGACATGTAGTCTATGATGATATCCTCATATAACAGACCATTTGGCCAGGTATTACTTTAAACGGGGTTTTCAATGAACCAGGTTGATATTCTGAAATTCCCCAAAGGGAAAGAACACATGAATGATTCAAGTAATGGTGGTGAATCTCCCCCAGACTGCAAGAAAACCCGTCGTTAAAAGCTGACGGCTCCATCTGAAAACAAAAAAAGATTAGTAAATCAACATAACTGGTGTTTTTTTTTAAAACTGAAGAGGATATCATAACTTTTGGGCTAATTGGTTCGTGTGCAGGTGAGGATCTAACAACTAAACTATTCATAATTAAAAAGTGGGGTTTTCAAAATATCTTTTAAAATTTATTGTCTGGTATATGTTTCCATGCAGGGAGGGAAAATTTTTTGGTCAAGGGGAGGATCAAATTAAAAAGGTCATCAAAATAAAAAAAAAATTTCAATTAGCATTTAACCATTACAAAATGTGAAACTGTTTCAGGATAAAAAAAAGTAAATTTTTTCAAAATCGATATACAGTTTCTGTGTAAAGACCAATATTATTTACAAAATCTTGATAATTTCACCAGTTTCTAGTGTGAGACCAATATTATGTTAAAAAATCTTGATGTGCCCCAGTTTCTAGTGTAAGAGCCAATTTTATTTACAAAATCTTGATATACCAGTTTCTAGTGAAAGAGACCAATATTATGTTACAAAATCTTGATGGCCAGTTTCTAGTGTGAGACCAATTTATTTAAAAAATCTTGATATCCCCAGTTTCTGGTTGAGCCAATATTTTTTAAAAAATCTTGAAAATTCCCCATTTCATGTAAAGACCAATATTATTTACAAAATCTTGATAGTGCACCAGTTTCTAGTGTAAGGCCAATATTATTTACAAAATCTTGATAGTGCCCAGTTTCTATGTAAGGAAATTTTTTTACAAAATCTTATAGTGCACCAGTTTCTAAAAGAGACCAATATTATTTACAAAATTTTGATAGTGCAAGTTTCTAGTGAAAGAGACCAATATTATTTACAAAATCTTGATAGTCAATTTCTATTAAGAGACCAATATTATGTTACAAAATCTTGATATGCCCCAGTTTCTGTGAAAAGAGACCAATATTATGTTACAAAATCTTGATAGTGCCCAGTTTCTGTGAAAGGAAATATTATTTACAAAATCTTGATAGTCCCCATTTCTATTTAAAAGAACCAATATTATTTACAAAATCTTGATAGTGCCCCAGTTTCTAGTGTAAGAGACCAATTTATTTCAAAATCTTGATAGTGCACCAGTTTCTATGTAAAGAAATTTATGTTAAAAAATCTTGTATAAGTTTCTAGTGAAAGAGCCCAAATTTTGTTAAAAAATCTTGATAGTCCCCAATTTCTAGTGAAAAGGAAATATTATGTTACAAAATTTTTTAGTCCCGTTTCTGGTTAAGAAAATATTATTTAAAAAATCTTGATATGCACCAGTTTCTAGTGGAGACCAATATTATGTTCAAAATCTTGATAGTGCCCCAGTTTCTAGTGAAAGAGACCAATATTATGTTAAAAAATCTTGATAGTGCCAGTTTCTAGTGTAAAGACCAATATTATTTCAAAATCTTGATAGTGCCCAGTTTCTATTAAGACCAATATTATGTTACAAAATCTTGATAGTGCACCAGTTTCATAAGGAAAAATATTATTTACAAAAATATGACAACAAACCCTGGTCATTGATATAAAAAGGTCATCTACAGTTCTACAACTTAAGTGTCTACTGATTTAACAAATTGGGTAAATGTAAAGTAAAAAAATCCCCAAATTGATATGTTTTGTCTTTTCAAATATAAACAGAATATAAGTTTGTTTTGGACATTAAATAGCTTCCTCAAGTTTTGGGTAATTTGTATCTTTAGTTTTAACTCTTTCCACCCATTTGCAGCATATCCCCACAGCGTATTCTTTTAAAAATAAAAAGATTACTGTTACATAAAAAACCCTTTTTGATATGTAATTTATGAAGATGTTTAAAAAGTTTTCTTTTGTATATTTAGAATTTACCAAAAACAAAAAAATTGTTGGCTAAAAAACCAGGAAAAAAAAGTGAGATAAAATATTTTTTTGCAATTAGAAAGAAAAATTTCTTGCAAACTTTTGGGTCCTGCATTGTATGGCTAAAATTTGAATTAAAAACTGGAAGATTTTGTTTTTTTTTATGTCATAATGCGAATAAACCAATTGATTGGACTGTAACAAAATTTAATAACCCAGTTTTTAAAAGTTGTCATACTTTTTTCTTTTTATTTTGTGTTGAAAAAGTTGTATTTTTTAATGATAAAAAGACATGCTGAAAATTTTAAAATGGTCACAAAAAGGAGTTGGATGATCATTTGGATGAAGAATTTCTCTAATCAATTGATGTTTAACCCTATATTTCAATCAAGAACAGGCTATAGTCTTTTGAAAATATCTGGGTCAAGCAATACATAAAATATCGAATAAGTTTAAACATTTTTGGTTTTTTAAATATAAAGCGGGGATGATGGGGTAGTAAAACAGATTATAAAACATTAATTTGCTAAATTATTGTGTTTCTTCCACTCTGATATGTACTTTTTTTGCTAAAAAATCAAAAATGGGTTTTTAGGTTGAGGTGAAAAAGGTTAAAAAGGTTAAAAAAAATAACCCTGCAATTAAAAGTCGACACAGTAATAAAGGGTAGGTTAAAATCCCCCATAGACCAATACAAAAACCCGTCAGCAGTGGCCCCTAGGGGAAAGGGAATAAGACCAAAGACAACTTTGTGGAGAACAATTGAAAAATGAAAGTATAGACCAGTCTTAGGGTTCCCCATGGAGGGTTTTGATCATGATCAGATATTTCCACACATATATCCCTACAAGTTCCCACAAAGCATGTTTACACTGCTTTTTGACTTTACCCCCAAAAAAAACATTTCACAGTTTAATAATTTTTTTATTTTAAAATTTTTGTCCTTATCTGTATCAACAATAGTAGATGAGACATTGTCTAATATGTATCTTTTTTATAAGTAACTAGCTTACCCCTGGATTAAGCCCTCCAACAAAAAATTAAGTCCCAGTCGATATCCTTCTTTATAATGTTTCTCTTATCATGATTAAATGGTAAAAAAAAACCTGGATTGCGTTTTTTAACTTCAGCTTGTTTGTAAAATTGCCTTGAAATTATTATTTTATGCTATGGAAGAGATCAAGGTTTCGTGTTTTAATACATACATCATGAATCTTGTGCCATAGATTTTGGGAAACGTTCAGGGGTGAAAACAAGCGTGAAACTCTCGATGAAATTAGCGTTTTTAGATTTTTAAACCCGGGCTCCCTATTTCAAACTATGAAGGTACCCGACATCAAAAAACATACCCTTAAATTTCAGCTAAATCTGTTCAGTAATTTTCAGTCTTGGTAACAGAAAAAAATCATTTTTATATTTTGGTAGATTATTTTATCTATGTTTGATTGTGTTCTTGCTAAATTTTTTTTAAAAAAAGGAACCCTTTTCATATCTCAAAAGGGATTTAGAATATGGTGTTATCCCGTTTTTCAACCATTGGCACCAATGGGGGAAAGTAGTCAACATCCCCACCGTCTACCTTTCTTCCCAGTGCTTTTTCTGGTACCTAATTTAAGCTGGATGTCTTTTTAGCCATTGCGGTTGGAAAAATATTCCACACCTGCTGTAGAATTGGCCCAACATGGGCCCAATAAACGGTTCACTAACAACTATGCTGCTGCAGCTCTTCTTGCTATAATACTTTATATTTTGTTTTTTTTAAATCAGTAAATCTTGAATGGTTGATATTTATTTCAGATCTGAAATCCCCTCTAAAGTTGTGGACCAGAAATTCAAGTTTGGTTTGGATCTATGATACAAAACAAATTGTCTACATCTACTGGATCTCCCATAAGTCCTGTACTTCCTGGTATGAAAAAATTTCTTAAAAATTTTACCATGGTTAAAAACATTGTGGACAAAATCCTTTCTTTAGCTTTGGGTTTTTTTAATTACAGAAGGCTTGGGTTTTTTTGTTGGTTTCTATGGCAAAGTTTTAAGATATGTAACTTTGTTCTGAAGGTTGTAGGTTAGAATCCAGACCGAATCACATTTTTGTACCTAAGATCCCCAAGTTGTTGCTAAATACAAAGTTCATGCAAGACTCAGCATTTCTACGACAGGGACAGGCCATTGGGGGAAAACCCCCCCCTTTAAAAGTTTTTTTCTTTTGTTTTTTTTTTCAATTGTATTCTCAAGTCTGAAGAGTTGGTCTTCTGTTCTGCAGCCCCTTCTAACCCTTGGTTTATCAAGTGACTGGGTTTTTAAGCCCCTAAATCGGTTATTAACCATTTCTCCTATTTCCTAAACATGGGTCAATGAGATGGGCCTGTAACGGGGGTGTCTCTGGTTTCCCTTTCTTGAGGATGGGGTGAATTTGGGTGTTGCCAAAAGGAGGTATTTTGGCCTCTCTCAAATTCTATTTATAGGAACGTTTTTTCTACCTACCTTCTTGCCCTAGGGATAACATTTCATTCTTAATCTTATCTGGGCCCGGGGGTTTTGAGTTTAGTTTTCATTCTGTTTCCCTCTGCATAGACTAAATCTTTAAAACCATACATTGCTACTTTATTTTTTTTCTTTTAAAGATTTCCATAAAACTTTATCCCGCTGTTTCTTCTTATGCTTTTTCCTAGCAAAATGCTGTTTAATATTTTAGCTTTCTTTTTTTCATCTATGATGGTTTCATTGTTTCTTTTGATGGGTCTGGGGTTTTCTTTCTTTCTAAAAGCCTGTCAGTTTTTTTATCAGATCCCCTCCTTGTTATCTTTATTTAGATCAAGTTTCTGAAAAGTGTCTTGCCACTTCATCTTCTTTGCTGCTTTAATTAGAAGGGGAAATTTGGTCAGCGTTATAATTGGTTTTTTTTAACTCGATTAGGGTTTTTTTTCAGCTTGTTTCCTTGCTTTTCTTCTTTCCCTCCCGCTTTTTTTGATCTTTTTCCAGTATGGTTTTTTTTCTGGTGTTTCCAGGGAAAGGCCTTTCTTGCACTTCCAGTATTTTACAACATATGTTAAAAGACATTCATATTTCCCGTGAGTCAATTTTGTCCCTGCCTATGTTGGTCTGGCCGAAGGCGCCAGTCTTTTCTGAAATTCCAAAAACTTTATTTCTATGCAGCTTCTGGTTGCTTGGGGGGTAACAGAGATAAATATGGGGGATGGTGCTCCTATATCATCAAGACAGTGATAGTTTTGCATCTATAATGTCGCTGATACTATGGTAAATCTGGTCTGCTATTTACCATGGGCTCTGTGTGAAGTGTTGGTTTGGTTTCTGAGCTCTGCATTACCGTGAGGTTGGATGAGTTAAAAGGTCTTCAATGTTTTCCCCCTTTTGTTGTAATCTTTGTAACCTAGGGCTGGTGTGTGTCTTTAAAATCTCCTGCAATAGTTTGGTGTACATGGGGTTTCCCTTTAATGGCTGGTCAGAGGGGCAGGTTGGTGGGCAATAGATGTTATGTGTATATCTACTCCATCAACCCCTTGGATGGTCTGGTGTCTATGTTGTTTGTGGTCTGTTGTGGACTTCTGCCTGCACATCATTTCTTATCAGTGTCATGGTCCTTTACATCTTTGCACTCCATTTTTTATTGGTTAACCTGTGATGTAACTCCTCTTTGAGGTAAGATGGTTTCTTTATAAGGGAAATTTGGGCATTATTCTTTAGGTTCTTTGGCTCCATCTTTTTTTTTTATCTGATATGTTTTTTCTGGTATATTAATGGACCCCTTTACATATTTTTCACACGGGAGGCTTTCGCGTGGGACCTTTTGACCCGGGCGATGTCCGGCTGTTCTAATATATTTGTGGTTTTTTGGCATTATGTCTGGAGTTTTGTTGCGACAATTTCATCCCAAAGAGGTTGTCAGACATAGATCTCCTTAATTGATCTGGGGCCCCTGGTAGTTTGGGCAGATATGGGTATCAGGGTGTCACTGGACGAAAGGGACTTTCACCGCTGAAATCCCGCTAGTCATGGTGCACCATGCTTGCAGGCCTTTATCATAACTCTGGTTCTGGGCTTTCCTTGGGGGTGTCACGTCATGTCATGGTGTTTTTTGCATCTCCACCCCTCAGCTATTCCCCTTCCAAAACACAGGTCCCCTTTCCATTCCCCAAGCAGTGTGACCCTTCTGCATCAATGCCAGTGTCTTATCACCTCTTGTCGAACTGGGAAGGAAATGGGAAAAGGGGCATAAGGGGGAAAAAGGGGGGCGTGGGAGGGGTTTAAACAGGAATCCCCCCCACTCATGTTGTTTAGCCAGTCAGCCGAGACTGTTGCCGGGTGTGTACGTGGGCCAAACATGAGCTAGGGAGAAGTGGGGACCAAATAGGATCTGCTATCCGTGGACCCCGGGATCACTGTCATTTTTGTGGGGACTAACCCTCTTCTACCCCAAAACCCCCCTTTTTTTGTCAAACAGAAATTTTCTGAATTGGGAAATAAAATTTCCCAATACCAATAAATTAAGAAAGTTTTGTCAAAAACATCAATTTTCAAAGTGTTCATTCTATAAGTACAACATTCATACTATTGATTACATAAAATTATTTTTTTTGTTTGGATATTACATTACAACATTAATAAGAAATGCTCCTTCTATACCCTTTTTTTAAATTCCAAGTTTAAAAATTGAGTTTTCTAAAATCATTTTTGTGTCAGAAATCCCTGAGTTTAACTAATACTAAACTAGAACAAAATTTGGGGTAAATTTTCCCATATCATTTTTAGCTGGCCCATTTCAAATAAAATTTTGTGAATGTGTTTTAAAATTAATTTTCAGTGTGAAATGATGGCACATTTTGGGTGGTCTTTTGAACATAAGTTTAAAAAAAAATATATTTCATAAATTTTTACAAAAAAAAAATGGATCTGTAGCTATAAAACTGCTTACAGTTTATGAATCATTCCTTTATTTCTAAATATATTTTTTTTTTTTAAATTTGATTCTAATAACTGCTTTTTTTAAAAAGTTGCCTCTGTTGTCGGGCAACCATCGCCCTTTTTTTTTAAATTTAAAAATAGATCTACATTTTTACAACCCTTTAACCTGGCCCTTAAAACCCTGCCCCGGGGGCCCCTGAAAAACACACATATCAAATTTTTGAAAAACAAGATGATTGGCAAATTAAGTGTCCTATAATTTTTATCATTACCCCATAATCTAAATTTTCCCTCTTATTTCCAGTCTTAACATGTAGATCCTTCCTTTAGCACGGAAATTTTGCAAAATTGCACTAAAATTGTGTCTTCATTTTCTTGACTGGTCTGTCTTTTAAACCCATGTTTGGAAAGTCACACATGTTTGAACATCAGTCGGGTTTAAATAATTCTTCTAAATTATCATCCCACTCACTTTCGAAGTTATCAGAATAATCATATTCTAAGTCTAATTCATCTTCAGAATCATTTTAAAAAGTTCCCAAAACTTGCTCTGTTGTCTCCTTTATGACCATTTAAAATTTTTAGCATGTGTCTCATCTTTTAAAAATTCTTTTCCACCTTTAAGCCACACTACCCTGGAAGTCCCTTTTTCCCCTTTAAACACCTCCCCCATGAGTTGCTTCCCTTTAAGAAGTCTTTCTAGTTTTTCTTCTACTGGTTTATTTACTACTTTTACCTTGTTTTCTAATGGGGTTTCCCCGTTTTCTTCAATTTATATTTGTATATATTATTTTTTTTCAAAATTAAAATTCTTTTGGGGTTTTTAAATTTTTTTGTTTTTTTGTAAAACCCTCCCCAAAAAACTTTTAAAATTTTAGAAATTTTTAAAAATTTAAAAAAAATATTACCAAGTTTTTATATAAGGGGGAAAGTCTTCAATATAAATATCTATTAGCAGTAGTTCCCCGTTTTTTACACATATTTTGGGTAGTTTCTCTGACCCCCACGTTTGGAAGACACCAAGCTGTGTCCTATCGTCACCCTCCCTGTTGGTAAACAAGGGGGTTAAAGGGGGTTGGTTTGTGTGGGGATCAAACTTTTTGTTGTTTTCATAGAATTAAAATTTTTATAACCATTTTGAAAAATTATACTTTAAATAGTTAAAAAAATTAATTAAAAAAAAAATGCAAAGCTATATAAAAACAATACAAAATCTAAAAAAAAAATTTTAAATCCTAAGACTCTGAATCTAAAGAATGTAAATAAATTTTGCCCCATAAGGTGC
>JADZMA010002357.1:0-12310 GCA_020796225.1 Arion vulgaris
GATCGCGCGAGAGAGAAATACAAGTAGTGTTAATTTACGGGATACCCACCCAGAACAAGGGTTCTTTTTTAAAAATTCACAAAAAACTGAACAAACATATTGTCATACAATTTGCCACCTGTTGCAAAATGCATTTTTTTTATGATAAACAAATGTTTAGTGTATGCAATTTAATTAGTTACTTAAAAATAATTAATTTTCTTGAAAATATATTGTGAACCCTCCTCCTCCTTTCATCGGGCAGTGGATTTCACAAATATTAGAAGTACAAAGAATGCCAAACTTGTATATAATGTACATATCACCCATAATTATAGCGTGAACCTCCAAAAATGTCTAACTCAATTGGTTTTGAAGATATGATTTTTGTAATGTAACCTTTCCAAATTAAAAAAAAATATTTCAAACTAGAAAAGCAATATCTCTGTTTATATACAGTTCAGACAATGGAGGTTCACGTATAACTATGGGTGATATGTACATCATATGCAGTTTGGCATTCTTTGAACGTCTTATTTTTGTGAAATCCACTGCCCAATGAAGGGAGGTTTTACAATATATTTTCAAGAAAATCTTTGTTTTAAAAAAAAAAGCTAATTAAGTGCATACACTAAACATTGTTTATCATCGAAAACGATGCATTTTACAATATGTGGCAAATTGTATGACAATATCTTTGCTAGTTTTTTGTTGTTAATTTAAAAAAGAGAACTCTTGTTCTGTAGGTCTCCTGCCTTAATAATAAAAATATTACTAAATAGTCTGAGAAAGACAAACAGTGCTCATTTATTTATGCCTCTCCCCAAACAATCTGCAACTCAGATATTAGATAACCAAACGTTGACCCACATAATGATGTACTGATTTCATACAAGCCTAGTCTGACAGATAAGCCTGATGTCCCACAGATAAGTCTTATGTAAACAAGAGTAGTATCACACCAGTTATTGATCATATTCATTGACTCCGGCGCTTCCTGGGCTTAAACACTTTATTCTCTCTAACACACCAGGAACATTGTTAGAACTCAGAAAGAAACGATTATTGTTTATTTGACTTGGGTTTAACCACTGCAACCAACACAACAACGACAACTCTGACAACATCAACCAACACAACAACAACAACTCTGACAACATCAACCAACACAACAACGACAACTCTGACAACATTAACCAACACAACAACGATACCGCTGACAACATTAACCAACACAACAACGACAATTCGCTGACAACATCAACCAACACAACAACGACAACTCTGACAACATTAACCAACACAACAACGACAACTCTGACAACATTAACCAACACAACAACGACACTGCTGACAATATTAACTAACAAAACGACACGCTGACAACATTAACTAACACAATAACGACATTGCTGACAACATTAACCAACACAACAACGACACTGCTGACAACATTAACCAACACAACAACGACACTGCTGACAACATCAACCAACACAACAACAATAACTCTGACAACATTAACTAACACAACAACGACACATGCTGACAATATTAACTAACACAACAACGACACCGCTGACAACATTAACTAACACAACAACGACAACTCTGACAACATCAACTAACACAACAACAACAACTCTGACAACATCAACTAACACAACAACGACAACTCTGACAACATTAACCAACACAACAACGACACCGCTGACAACATTAACCAACACAACAACGACACTGCTGACAATATCAACCAACACAACAACGACAACTCTGACAACATCAACCAACACAACAACGACAACTCTGACAATATTAACTAACACAACAACGACACCGCTGACAACATTAACAACACAACAACGACACGCTGACAACTATTAACTAACACAACAACGACACTGCTGACAACATTAACCAACACAACAACGACACGCTGACAACATTAACTAACACAACAACGATAACTCTGACAACATCAACCAACACAACAACGACAACTCTGACAATATTAACAACAACACAACAACGACAACTCTGACAACATTAACCAACACAACAACGACACCGCTGACAACATTAACCAACACAACAACGACACCGCTGACAACATCAACCAACACAACAACAACAACTCTGACAACATTAACCAACACAACAACGACACCGCTGACAACATTAACCAACACAACAACGACACCGCTGACAACATTAACCAACACAACAACGACAACTCTGACAACATCAACCAACACAACAACGACAACTCTGACAACATTAACCAACACAACAACGACAACTCTGACAACATTAACCAACACAACAACGACACCGCTGACAAAATCAACCAAACAACAACAACAACTCTGACAACATTAACCAACACAACAACGATACCGCTGACAACATTAACCAACACAACAACGACACCGCTGACAACATTAACCAACACAACAACGACACCGCTGACAATATCAACTCAACACAACAACGATAACTCTGACAACATCAACCAACACAACAACGACAACTCTGACAATATTAACTAACACAATAACGACACTGCTGACAACATTAACAACACAATAACGATACTGCTGACAATATTAACCAAACACAATAACGACACTGCTGACAATATTAACTAACACAACAAGAACGCTGACAACATTAACAACACAACAACGATACATGACAACATCAACTCAACACAATAACAATAACTCTGACAACATTAACTAATCACAATAACGACACGCTGACAAATTAACTAACACAACAACGATACCGCTGACAACATTAACCAACAACAACGACAACTCTGACAACATCAACCAATACAACAACGACAACTCTGACAATATTAACAACACAACAACGACAACTCTGACAATATTAACCAACACAACAACGATCAACCTGACAACATCAACCAACACAACAACGACAACTCTGACAACATTAACCAACACAACAACGACAACTCTGACAACATCAACCAACACAACAACGACAACTCTGACAACATTAACAACACAAAACGACAACTCTGACAATATCAACTCAACACAAAACAAAACTTGACAACATTAACTAACACAATAACAATAACTTGACAACATTAACTAACACAACAACAACAACTCTGACAATATCAACTCAACACAACAACAATAACTCTGACAACATCAACCAACACAAAATGACGCCGCTGACAACATCAACTCACACAACAACAACAACTCTGACTAACATTAACCAACACAACAACAACAACTCTGACAACATCAACCAACAAAACAACGACAACTCTGACAACATTAACCAACACAACAACAACAACTTACAACATCAACCTACAAACAATGAGCGCTGAAACATCAACCTACACAACAATAACAACTTGACAACATTAACTAACACAACAACAACAACTCTGACAACATTAACCAACACAACAACGACACCTCTGACAACATCAACCTACACAACAACGACACCTCTGACAACATTAACCAACACAACAACAACAACTCTGACAACATCAACCTACACAACAACGACACCTCTGACAACATTAACCAACACAACAACGATACCGCTGACAACATTAACCAACACAACAACGACACCGCTGACAACATTAACCAACACAACAATGACAACTCTGACAACATTAACCAACACAACAATGACAACTCTGACAACATCAACCAACACAACAATGACGCCACTGGCAGCATCAATATTAATGATGTCGTGAATAATCCAATAGCTTAAGTTAGATGTGGCAAATGACATTGTTTTGGTAATATATTTATGCCATCTACTAATCATCATCATCATCATCATCATAGGCGTATCTCTTCTGGAACTTAGCCCCATGACAGCACCCTGAAAACTCTCTATTCTGTACAAGATGCAAGGTGTCAGCAGCAGTCATTCTGAGATCGTCAATAACATCCTGCACCCATCGTCGTCTAGGTCTTCCTCTTGCTCTTCTTCCAGGCACTGTTCCTTCTAGAATGATCTTTCCGCGCACTCATGTCGGGTAATGTATCCGAAATTTTCAATTTTCTTGGTTTTATATTCTTAATAACCAAATCTCTTTGATATCAAACTGTTACAGAACAAAAGCATTTTGTTGATAACACTGATAACATTTGTTGATAGCGTTGCTGATAACACTTCCAAGATTTGGGGAAGCAGTTGTATTTGGAAGGATTTTATCTTCTAGTTTGACTGGTGCAGGGATGGCCATGTTAAGACTAATTATTTCTGGAGTTTTTATTTCTGATTGATTTTCAACCCAACCATCGGACTCGACTGTTTAAAGAGGAAATACTTTTCTTGGATATCTTTATTTGTGTGAGATAGAAGGACAATGCAATCAGCAAAATCAAGGCCTTCCAGGGCAAATGTGAGAATCCATCTCAGAACTGTCCAATGCGGCTACCGACGGAACCATGACACACGTGATAGAAATGTCTGGCACCCAAAGTTACTCCGCCAGCTTTGTCAATCAGAATTGTAAATGCAAACTAGAATTTCTGAAAGACAAAATATTACATCTTTTCTTGGCCACAGCACTCACAATAACACTGTTCTCCCGCTTTTGCAATCTTGTTTTATTTTGTAACCATTCTACTCATCCCATCCTTTGATTTTTTCATTGAAAACCAGTCGTTATCTCTAAATGTATCCCTTCAAACACATAACATATCTGAGCTGATTCTATCAGATACCGACCACTACTGATTTTAATATAAAAGTAACGCATACCGTTTGCTTTTAAGGGACATCGTTCTTTATCTAACAGCCATCTTACTTATATTTCTAAGCTGATATTAGAACTTAATCTGTACAAGATACCAAAAGTGTGCAGCATTTGTTAATTAGTGTCATCTGTCATTTAAAAATATGGCTAAACGGCAACGGAATTCTATTTTTTTATTCTGAATGGGAGGAACAGTATTGTTTCATTGAATACAATTGAATATCCATGTATTTATTATGTAATGGTAAAAAGAATACAATTGAATATCCATGTATTTATTATGTAATGGTAAACTATATATTAGTTACAAAAATTCATATAGAGGGACATTTATTCACTAATCATAACAGAAAACCAGGGATGTTACTTGGGAAGTGGAATAGTGGGTAGGAGACAGAGGTAGTCCATGAGGCTCCAGGGTAGCCAGTAGACTAGACAAGTAGTTTAGTTATAGGAAAATATAATTTAGTAGACTATGTGTTGCACTCTACAGAAGCGCAACACATAACAATGAGATATTGACATAGTAAAATTAAATAACGATAAACAAAGTACTATAGTTTTACAAAATACAGAAACAGTGACGATAAACAGCGGTAACAACATTAACCAACACAACAGCGCGTCTTATCGTCGTTGTTTCTGTATTTTGTAAAACTATAGTACTTTGTTTGTACGTGTTTCGCTATTTACCAAGTTTTACTGCAGTCTTCCCCTATTTCGATAGTAAAACCAAACAACGGGTAGTGCAGTGATGAAGAGTACAAGTTTTAGTAAACAAGGAGACGGATATGATCTTTGTAATTGAACAGACGCGTTCTAAAATGTCTGTAAAACAACGTCGAATAAAGTCATATACAAAGCTTACAGCATTTTCGTTAGTACCTATTGTGTCCTGTTATCGTCATTGTCATCGATAGATAAGCACCAAACATAAAAAGGAAACCATCTATTGATGGAATAGGAAAGGCTACGATGGAATAAAGAGGACTATAATGAAATGACCACAATGAAGTGCCCAGGCCAGCGCCGCCAACTGAAATACATACTCTAACCAAGAGCCACTGACCAATCGCCATACCTGACAACAACAACAACAATTACTTCAAATCACCTAATCATAAATAGTATCCATCCTTTAGAAAGGGCACGAACGGACATAGGAAAGTGTATAAACACAACGGGATACTATTACAAGAGGATGTTTTTGATGAACGGACATAGGAAAGTGTATAAACACAACGGGATAATATTAATGAGGATGTTTTGATGAACGGACATAGGAAAGTGTATAAACACAACGGGATACTATTACAGGAGGATGTTTTTGATGAACGGACATAGGAAAGTGTATAAACACAACGGGATACTATTACAGGAGGATGTTTTTGATGAACGGACATAGGAAAGTGTATAAACACAACGGGATACTATTACAGGAGGATGTTTTTGATGAACGGACATAGGAAAGTGTATAAACACAACGGGATACTATTACAGGAGGATGTTTTTGATGAACGGACATAGGAAAGTGTATAAACACAACGGGATACTATTACAGGAGGATGTTTTTGATGGTTTTTTTAATGAAAAAATTGTTTTAAATGCGCATTTATGTCAGTGCTGTTGTGATGTTTAATAGAATAATGTCTTTTTTTTTACAAAAATATCTCTCCGGTAGACTGCTCACTTCTTCGAAAGCTCCATATCGACCACTTGTTAACCACTCTGTGTGATTTGTATGTGATCTAAGTCTAAGAGCGATTGCTTTCGCTTGACGCCTGATTGTGTATTAGGAAACATGAACAGTAGTTTGGATATTAACATGAAGATTAGCATTTAGATTAACTGTGGCATTAGCAGAGGATTATAAATCCGTCTGGTCTAAAACATTGACGAACTCACACAGAACGAAGCAACAGAGAGAAAAAACATTGAAATATACACAACAGAAGAACATGTAATCTTGTACAATAAAGCAAAGGCAATATTCGTCAAAAAGAAAACCCCATAAAAGTAATGAGAAAGCTGACACGAAAAGAAAACTGTCTCACTCATATTTAAGGGATATAAAGTATCTAAAAGCGAAGGATTGATTTCATTGCACTGGGTTTTCCCATATGGTCCTGTCCTTGTTGGCAGCAATGCTGAAAGTGTTGCACAGCACGAACTTCGTAGCTCCAACAACAATCCTAGGGATCTCAAGAAATAATTGCACATGTGACTCGGTCCGGATTCGAACTCACATCATTCAGAACGACACACAAACGTCTTAACCACTTCTGTAATAATGATCCTCAATTGAGGGAGAGATAACACAAGATTCTGAAATATAACCGAAACATACAAAGGAAACAAAATAACGATAACCAGGATCAAAGCAGACATAACTCCTACTCTTTCTGTAAAGTCAACAACAACAGCAACAAAACAAACATGTTTACGCTTTACAATACAATTACCAGAAATCAACAGCATAGACTAAAGAAGAATAAAACAAAAGTTCATGCTATGAATCTCAACATGAAACACTGCGCTGAGATCCACACAAGACATTGGAACACAGGGTGTCCTTGTAGAAGCTGCATGTGTCATGACGTTCCAAGAAGTTATCAACAAAGCTCTATTAGAACACATTAGAAATATACGCATATATAAAGTGCAGCTTTTTATTTTAAATTTGTTTTGTATGAGTAGCGACAGAGAGTGAGAAGAAAGAAAGATAGCCATAATGAGGATGTTTTTCGTAGTTCTTATTGACGTCTGTTGTGTATGTATCATATCAAGATCGCTGCATGAAAAGACCGGATTTTCTTCTTCGCTGACTCTCAAAGACGTCAATTTAAAAGTCGATTAAAAAAACTGGCTAATCTGTTGACATCTCTGTAGCAGATGCCCTGATAAAGTGATGTTGACAGCCAAATTTTTTTTTCCCCTTCTAATCACACGCTGTATGTTTTGCAACAAACATTTGGACCATTTTGACACTGTCATATCCATTCACAAGCAGTGGTATCTTTTAACTCGCTGTAAAGATGACACCTCAAAGTGTTGTAACATGTGGAGTGTTTGAAGATTAATTATTATCATATTTATTGTCCTTGCAAGTGTTACAATGTTACTCACTAAATTCTAATTAGTTATTGTCACACTTATTCCACTTGTTATTGTTACAATGTTACTTACTAAATTCTAATTAGTTATTGACACACTTATTCCAATTTGTTATTGTTACAATGTTACTTACTAAGTTATAATTAGTTATTGGCACACTTATTCCACTTGCTATTGTTACAATATTACTTACTAAGAGTAGTTACGCAGTTAT
Source organism: Arion vulgaris (assembly GCA_020796225.1). Taxonomy (NCBI): domain Eukaryota; kingdom Metazoa; phylum Mollusca; class Gastropoda; order Stylommatophora; family Arionidae; genus Arion; species Arion vulgaris. The sequence goes on from JADZMA010002357.1 coordinate 8,088, forward strand.
ACTTTCATTAAAATTAATTCATTAATGTTATATTTTTGTTTGCTATTCAATTAAAATGCTTGTTCTTTCTTAGACTCCAGTTTACACCTACTTTAAAATATACAATTGGATGTCTGAAAGCGTTGGAAGAAGAAAAAGAAAGCTTCTCAACTCACCCAGGAGAGATCGGTCCTGTAGGAAATGCTCTGGTGTCTGAGAACATGAATAAACTACAAGCACCTGCAACCAAGGTAGTCTTTCTTATTTTGTTTTTTTCCGATCCAGAAGCACTTGAGCTTTTCAGCTCTTCGGCTCGGTGCCATGGACATCGTAATCTTCGGTTCGGTGCCACGAACACCGTAAATCTGGGGAATCTGTGGCTTTTTCTGCCATCCCGCGGAATTGAACCGCACACACAGAGGGATAGTCACCTGTAGTCTAACGCGCTACGAACACGCTGGGCAGACGGGCATAGTCGTTCTTACAGACTCAATGTCGGCTATACAACTCCAGGAAGATAAATCAGGGAGAAGAATATAAGAGAATTTACCGGCTGCTATAAAAGGCAGAGGTTCACTTACAAATGGGCGTTTGTAGCTTAAGCGAGAGTAAGCTCGATGGTTCCGTGACATTTGCGCATTTGATATTAGCTCATTGAAGTTGCGTACCTACAGTTGCTCACTTGACTGATGCACATATAGACAGTTGTACACATAGACAGTTGAATATTTACAGAACATAGAGAAAATAGAAAATATAATGTTGTTTTAATATGAGATGAAGCACGGTAAATCTGAAGCGGAGATGTAAAATGTAGCAAACTATCTGTGAATATTGTCGCATTGACAGGAATTTACGTTTTCGTCACTAGACTTAATGTGAAACTGAAACCAACATTGTTGTTTGTTATTTATTGATCGTAGTGGATTCTGTGACAATAACGTGTCTTGTTAAACAAATTAGCAATGTTGATGAGTTATAGTTTGTTAAATGTTAGAACAATAAGTTACTGATTTTAATTCAGCAACTGATTTCTAGGACAAGGCTATCATTTGTTGCTCGAGATACAATGTTTTGTTTATGCTATTGTAGTTGCTAGATCTTGTTTATTTCTACGTTTTTGTGATTTTCTAGTAGGATGTAAAGGAATGTTCCTACAGGCTGTCTGATTGGTAAAATTATTTATTTATTCATTTCTGCTAACAATTATATTTGTTTATATTGTTTGCCAAGTCCTGTAGGAGTGACCAGTCACAGACAGTCTTGACAGTGATCCAGAGGATATATTATTGTTAGAATGTTGAAATTGTTCTTGAATTCTGCAAACTTAGACACTCTAATGTTCACTTCACAATTCCACAATTTAAACCAGTGGTGGCTCGTCATTAATGGGCCAGTGGGCTAGCCCTACCAAAAATAATGCATAAGTGTATTTATTATTTTATAAATTAAAATATAGCAACTAAAACCTTGATTTATCCGAAAAAAAAATGTCTGGCTCTACAAAACAAAAAATGATCACGAACGCCACTGATTCAAACAAACTTGGACACTCTAATGTTCACTTCTACAATTCAAAAACTTGACACTTAATGTTCACTTCTACAATTCAAACAAACTTGGACACTCTAATGGTCACTTTACAATCTCCACACCAAACAAACTTGACACTCTAATGTTCACTTTACAATTCAAACAAACTTGACACTCTAATGGTCACTTTACAACTCCACAATCAAACAAACTTGACACTCTAATGTTCACTTCTACAATTAAACAAACTTGACACTCTAATGGTCACTTTACATTCCAATCAAACAAACTTGGACATTAATGTTCACTTCTACAATCAAAAAAACTTGGACACTAATGGTCACTTACAGTTTCACAATTCAAACAAACTTGGACACTCTAGTGTTCACTTCTACAATTCAAACAAACTTGGACACTCTAATGGTCACTTCTACAGTTTCACAATTTAAACAAACTTGGACACTCTAATGTTCACTTCTACAGTTTCACAATTCAAACAAACTAGACAACCAACAATAAATAAAGAAGGAAAAACAATTGATAACACATATTTTTTAATTGAATAAATAGAACACAGGAACATTTCAGATAACTTAACGTGGTTAAGTTGAACGTATTCCTTTCAGATGTGAGCAAAACTGTCTTATTGTTTCAACTGAACACGTTCTGAATTGTTGGTAGATTCAAACAATAGTTTCGAAGCTAACAGATTTAATGTCAAACTTCATCCGTTAAAAAAAGTGTATTGTCAAAGACAGTTTAAACAGATCAAATGTGTACACACTTCATAACACACAAGATTTATGTCATTTTTTTGTGTTCCACAGCTTTGTGATGAACGTGTTACAGCTGAAAAATCGAATCCGAAGAACGAATTGCGGCAGTAAACAAAAAGAAAAGGAAGGAATTTAAAGTAAACCTTAAAAACAAAAATAAAAGTAATAAAAATTGAACTCATGTACAAGACACATTCTTCCTGTCACCAACACACTCTGGCTTCATGCTAAATGGACCAACAAGAACATTAAAACTACACACGCATATCTAAATTACTGCAGACTTCTAGTTTGATAATCGAAGGAAAATTTGCAGAAAAATTAGTACTTTTGATTTATTTTTCCCGAATAATGAGTTTTATACAGAAATATTATTGACAGATAATATTTTTACAGAACTATTCTGGGGAAGATGAGAAATGGATACTTGGGAGGGTTGAAACGACTTGACTAGACTCTGTTGCATACACAACTGAAGCTTGTTGTAATGAAACCGTGTACACGTGACTAGATAACGGAGTTGCTACTGCAGAGAAATTCTGTGAAGCTTCCCAGGCCAACAGATAGTTTACACTTTGCATTGATCAGAGAAAAATGGACGGACGTTTAAAATACTGGTAGATTACACTTAACATTTGGTCTCACCAATGAGCAAGTAATGGTAAAAGTACATACCTTTTCATTATTGTTTGGTTGTTATGTACGGGATCAACACCTTCTTAAGCTGAGGCACGCACTTTTCAACATAAGAACGTGTTTTGTTGGGTTATATCTGAGCTTGTAAGCTAACAACATGAAAAATAAGAATTAACTCCTTGCAGAGAATCCGATGATGTACTTTTTACCATTTATAACTTTTTGTTAGTTTCAATATAGTCAGACTGGTTAATAGAAGTGTAATCTCCGGTATTGTAACAGAACTGTCAGTCACAAATGATCTCATCAGCGATCTCAGATTTCTAAGGAGCATAACCAACTGAGGCATAACGTTGTCACAATATACATTTGCTGGACATATGAACAAGAAATATGTGCCATGTTGAAATATATGTGTATTTTAGATAACGTTACAGCAAAATGGATGCAACTAGGACGCTTGCAATTTAATTAATGAATATGGAATGGTGACACTTTGGCCCGAAAAGCTTCAACAGTTTAATAGACGCCAGAGCTGTATAAATTCACATACATAACCAATATATTGAGCAGGCATCGATGTTTGATTGATTGATTGATTGATTTATTTATTCATTCATCGAAAAGGAGAGACTTGGAGTGATTTTAAGTATTATTGATACAGGTTGCAGAAAAAGAACACAATTTTGAATACTAATTCTGAAATCGGGAAAAAAATTAACAAGACAAACCGGCATCATTGTTCTCCTTTCTTTCATTGTTTTTAACTCTTGACTTCTGAGAGCAGATAATTTACTTGGCTCTTCAAATGTTTTTGATTATTTTTGTTAATTTAAATAGGCTGTCATTCTTACATCTTACATTGTAGACTATCAAATTCTTCAACATTTTATATTTGAGCACTTTCAAACTTGACAGAACGTAGAATTCTAAAACCAAATGTAGATAAAGAAGGAGGTGACTTGGGTATTGTAGGTTAGTTTAGCTGTTTCAAGGTAGTACGGAGTTAATGTTCTTCCTCTGCCCTTCAGGGAAATTTCCTACAAATGTATTGTAGTCAAATTTGCCCTTCCAATGGTGCTTCCTTCCACGTCTGCTTGATCTGAACACGAAATAAAAACACAACATTTAAAAGAAGGTGAATTTGCATTTCAGATTAGCAACTTGAATCAACTATAAAATTATACATGTTTACAAGAATTATTAGAGCTAGCACTTTATGAGTTCTATCCGTGGGGAATGCAATTGAAATAAATAAAGATTTAAAGATAGGCAGGAGCGCCGGGGATATTTTCTCAG
>JADZMA010002358.1:0-12310 GCA_020796225.1 Arion vulgaris
GGGGGTTTCGTCCATCTTCGCGTCTTTTCGAGCTCTGCTGGTTATTCTTCGGCGATGTGTCCGGTTTTAACCAGCGTTTACTGGATTCCCCTTTTTCCCATCTTGCCTTCCCCCAGCCGTTTAAGGCAGCAAGTTGTATTTTTTTTTTCCCTTTGGGCGTCTGTGCTCAACGGTATAGCCGATCACAAACCCCAACGTCCAAGTTCAAACCCACGGTGGAAAGTTCGGCTGTGGGATTTTAAAAAAGGAAAAAATAGACCTCACCTTAAAAAAAGTTCAAACTACTGCACGTAAAAATGGTTGAAAAATCAACGACTCTTTTCGGGTTGATGGCTACGTCCTTTGGGATATCCCACGATTTTCTTTTCACCTTATAAAACAAATTTGAACGAATCATCGATTCATTTAGAGCCTAAAACTCTGTTTCTCCAACAGGTAAATTTTTTTATATGACGATTTGTCGGGCCGACGATCAACAGTTTGGGGGGCCGCTAAAAAAAACCGCCCCGCCATTCTGTGAGAGACTCTGCGTAGAACCATCACCAGAGAAGGCTCAAAAGGGCCTGTAAACATAAAGACTTAAAAAAAATAGCAACGAACCGCGAGAAAAAACTATGCCCTCTGCCCTATGCGCCGCCCACGGCCCAAGAGGAAAGACAACTAACATACAACCTTTCCCCCCCGGGTTGTTGGCGTCATCTGCCCGGGTTCCCAGTTTTTTTTTTATCTTGGTTTGCCTTCCACCATTTTTGTATCGTTTTCCTCACCCTTTTGATTATCCAATCGAACTACAAGGCAGAGTGGTAAACATATAGATAAATGTAAAACTCAAATCAATGACGAGTTGATGGTAACGTTTTAAAGGAAGGATATACCAAATTGTCATTCATATCAAACAAATAATAAAACAACAAATCTCTAATACAATCATGACAAAAATAGGCTTAAATTTTTTGAAAACAATACCAAAAAACATACCACAAAGACTTTTGGGATGCCCCATTTTTTTGTAATTCGCCCAGTGGTTCCCGGGGGCCCAAATTTTGGGGGCGTAAAGAATAGAACCATTTACGGGCCCCGCATGTCAAGGGGACAAATGAGGTTTGGATGAAATCGGATACCCCCTAAACTGTGAACCTTACGGATGTATCTAATCTGAAACCAAAAGTCTATATCAAAGATTCAAACTTATGACGCCCCTTTGTCTATCACATTTCACCCCCCCCACTCATGCTTGTTAAAAAAAAAAAGAAATATTTCGGCCAAAAAGAATATCTAACAACTGCTTATTAAAACCTAAACAAAAAACAATGAATGAAAGAAAGTCAGTGGACCCCGGAGTGGTTACGGGGGAAAAATTTTGGTAAAGTTGCCATTGTTACCTCCCAAAATGTCTAAGAGGCAAAAGGAGGTTTGGTAAAATCGGATCATGTTTTCTAAACGTAAAAGTCTATCATTTGGGGCCTCCCAAAAATTAACAATAACGTTTTTAAAGATCAAACATATCACAAGAGTGATTAAAATTAGTCGTAAAAGGGGCCAAAAGTAAAAAGAATTTTAATTAATTTGGGACTTCAGTTTTCGACCATACAGCAGAACAAATTTCAAAATTTAAAGATAAATATTCTGAGCTTTGTTGAGTGGTGACGACAGTGATTCCCCACACTGTGTGCAGGTAGCATAGGCATGTCAGGATTAACATCCATGAAGATAACTAACACAATATAGGCCCTAGGGTAATTGGTAGCTAATGCCTTTGGTTTCACATGAAGAAAATTCTCATCATGGCCCGTTAAAGGGAAGATAAATTCCCGGGAAAAACTCACAAAAGTTTCTTTTGGAATATCTTCATTCCGCTCAGGACATGCCCAAAAGGGATCCGATCTCCTTCCAATATCCAACAGCGCCCAACGCCCCAATACCAGTTCGATTTTTTGATGAGCCTACTCATTTCCGTTTCTTTCTTTTCTGGCCACTCAAATCTTAATTCCAGCTCTTAATCTAGTTGTTGACGTGGATTGGGTTTTTTCCCCCGAGTTAAAAAAAGGAAGTCGTGTTTTTTAAGTCTTGCTAATTTAACTCTTAGTAGACCAGGGCTCCATGTTTTTACAACCATTTGGTCGGTTCCGTGGTGAAACCGGCGGGGGTTTCTTGGAATGCGCATGGTGGGGTTGTTGGGGGAAGGGGGGAAAGGGCAATTCCAGAGAGGATGGGGGTTGGGGTTTCTGCTGCCCTCCATTGGTTTCTATTCATTTACGGGGGGCCAGTTTTGTATCGACTCTCAGTCGATGCTTCACAAGACCCAGAAGGGCGGTTTCGGTATGAGGGATGTCGTCAAAAATTTCTAACCCCCGCGGTTTCGTGGATATACTGTCCTGGGCATGCGGGTGTTTGTTGGAAGCGGACATTGCATAAACAGCATGATTGTTGGAGTTGAAGATGGAAAAGGGGGATATTCTTCGGCCCTTTTGAACTCTCTTTTGGGATGAGGACACTAAAATCGTGTTGAATCTAAACGATTTAAGCATTTGGGGTCCTTTTTTCGTCAACTGGATGCCTGAGGGCAGAGTGAGAGGTGTGTTTAATCAGCGACCACAGGAAATCATTATATTTTGATTCTGTTGGGGAACGGCCCCTGGGTTTTCCCCGGAGTCAATGACTCAGTTTAGTAACCAATAACCAAAACCAATACAAAAATTTTTTTTTAAAAAAACCCCCTTTAGTTGGCTCTGGTAAATAGGCGTAAATGCCCAAAAAACAAAGATATTAATAAAGCAAAAAAGACAAAATTAAAAAAACAACGAAAAATGGAAAGGTATAAAAAAATAAAAAAAAAGGTATAAAACAATACTAATAATAAAAATATATAAATATACATATGTAAGGTTACAAAAGAATCCTTTGTATCTATAGACAGAAAAAGAACAAAAGATCTATCAAAAAAGAACTCACAATAAAAGAAAACATAATGCTACAAATAAGAAAGATAAAACGAGGTATTTTGGATATAAAAAGGGAACACAAAGGGCGGGAGACCAGCAGGACGGGGGCAACGGGCAAAGGGAAAGAGGAAGACCAAGGGAAGATGGTTTCGGGGTGTAATAGGAACATGACGGTTGCAGAGGGGGACATATGGTTTTAAGAGGAAAATTACAAAGGACTGTTGTGGTGCAAAGTTCTGCTAAGGACAAGCTATTTGATGATGACATACATTGTGGCCATTAGAAGGGACATAATCAAGAAGCATAAGAATGTATTGCGTTGAGTTAAAAGAGACCCAAAGTTAAACGATTTTTTTGAAAAAATGAATCCATTCCCAAAGCAAAATTCCCGGATGGCTGTGAATTGACGTCTACCCGTAAATGTTGATAAAAAAGGACCACTAAGTTTTTTGTCAAGTTAACGGGGGGGCTGTACAGGAAACAGGTTTATTTTTAAATTAAATGCTGCAGAGGACCACAGGTGCAATAAAGAAAAAGTTAGGTTGGGGTCAGGGCAGACCAAACTAATTTGGGGATTGGCTGTGGTCAGGGTGGTGACTTTTTTTTTTTGAGTTTGTTCTCTAAACAGTTGCAGCTCATTGCTGATGAGATATGTCTTCCCGGTTTGTCAGGGTCCTCCTCAGTGACTTAAGCCTTTTGTCCTGGGCTCCAACCCCGACTTTTATGCAGGGTGTCTCCTGGACACTATGTTTAATTCCATATCTTGGGGGAAGGTGGTATCATAAAATTAGAAGACAAGAAAAAGGGTGTCCTCAAGTAAAAAGAGGACAATCTTTGTCCTAGCTGGGTGATGGGTTGGTTCGCCGACATTTTCCCATTCCGGGGGGTTCTGCGGTGTCACCTTTGGGACCCCAAACCCCCCCTTTTGGTTTACCTTTCCCCTTCGATCTGTTGGGTTGGTTGACCTGCCAGGAGTTAGACTCCCCACAACATAGCCTGAAGGGTCATAAAAAACACAAACCCTTCAACCACGATAAAAAGGGGGGTAATGTGGAGTTAATGGGTGGGTCTAACCCCCCTTCGGGCTATGTCTATAGATGGATAACCCCACAAAAGCCGAGTAAATGACTGAGAATATGGGTTGAAAAACCTAGTGAGTCGCCATGTTAAAAACATGTACAGTCAAGCTGGTAGGCTACTAAAATTGCCCCCATGGGCAGATTCAGTGGGTTTCCCAAGTGTCTTCTCCCTCAGGGAGCCTCGACTTCCCCAGGCACCCGAGATAATACAAATTTTCATAATTTTATTTCCATTTTTTAGTTTAATGTCAAAGGGCGCGTCAGCTAGGGGGCTGGGGCCCAAATTTTACCGTTTTTTAAAAAGTGGGGACCAATGACAGGATATATCTCCTGATTGTTTCAGTAGTTTCCCCCAATTTTCTGGTACTTTCTTTTTCATATAAATAAATGACGGTTTTGCCGGGGATTAGTGTCAGTGGGGCTCGTGATCATTTTGTTTGGGGGGCAGAAATTTTTGGGGAAAAAACATAGTTTCGGGTTTGAATATATTTTAGTGTATAAAATAAAAAATGCTTTCACCCTTTAAATTTTTGGGGGCCCCCCGGGCCCTTGACACCCCCCTGATTGTTTTTAAATTTGTTTTTAAAAATTTTATTAATGAATATTTTTGATCAAGTCAAGATTTTTAGAAGTTTTCTAATTCCATACATTTAAAAAAAAGGTTCCCCTTTTTCTAAACTATAATGGGGTTGTAGATGAAAATAAAAGGGGGCATCGTCTATATCTTATCTTAACCACATTTCCTGAAGCTCGTGGGAATTTAGTTTCTATCTTGTCCAGGTGTTTTGCTTGACGTTGTCGTCCATGCTTTTGCAGGGGCTCTGAGATTTATCTTTCCCTCGTGTTTTTTGGGCCCGCCTTGTGCTCTGCGCCCGGGGTCGATTTTTAGGCCCGATGGTAGTAAATGTGGGTTTCCCTTCTATTAAAAAGGCCCAACCCAATCTTTCTTTCGATGTACTGTATATGGTATATACCAACGATCTTCTGATATTTCGTTTTCACTCTATTTTCCTTGTAACGTTGAATTTTCGTAGACATCTTTTCAGTTTTATGTCTTTCTTGTGTTTATTTGGGTTATGTTTGGCCTGATAGCCGAGTTGAATAATATTAGTTTATCAGTTGTTTATAATATATAATGTCAAAATCAAACAACATTTGAAATTATGATGACAGACAGCTATTTGGACTTTGGTTTTTTGTGGGCGAAACCCAAAAAAGGGGAGGCCCAAAAAATCTCTGTGTATGAAAGTTTTGGCCCAAACGCAGCATGCCCACATAATTAAAAGCCATTTAGAAAACCCCTTATCCCAGTGTAGTTAATCTTCTTCTCCCGAACGTTCCATATCGACCACCTGTTGAAACACTCTTTGTGATTTGTATGTAATCTGAGCCTAACAGCGATTGTACGTTGTGTCATTTTCTCCCAATAGGCCAGCACATACGATTTCGCCAACATTTTCTAGGGGAGCTTCTCCAGTAGCGTCTATAAAGCGGGAAGCGATTACAACCCAAGCAAACCCGGTTCAAACTCCCGGGGGGGGGCAATTTGGGGAACAAATTGTTCCCTTATTTTTTTCGAACTGTAAAAATAGACCTCACCGTTCAGAAAGCAATAGCAAACTACTGAATTTAAATGGTGCCTGAAAACGACTCGTTTACTGTTTTTGATGGGTACGTCAGAAAAGGATATGCCCAAAAACAAGTTTCTCTAGGCCCCCACCTCAGTCCCTCTTTCGACATGCTTTGTAGGTTGCAGGTTACCGGGTATTCCATGCATTTTTAATAAACACCCCGTCTGCCAGCGTGTTTTTAGCGCATTGGCTGGGGGGACTAGTCCCCTGTGTGGGGGTTCAACCCCCCGGACTGGCAGAAAAGCTACAGGTTCCCCCAATTCACAGTGTTCATGGCACCAAACCGAAAAGTTCGATTCCCCCGGCACCGGCAAAAAGGGTGAAAGCCCAAATGCTTCTGGATCGGGGAAAAAATAAAAAAATAAAAACTTATCTCTGTTATACTTGTAAAAAAGAAAAGATCAGTCAATATTTCTTGTTAAACAAAATACAAAAAAAAAACTAAACATTGGTTTCAGAAAAAAAACAAAAAAACAAACTCAGAATGTATATAATTCCATTAGTTTTATTATTATCACAGAAGAAAAGAACAAAAAGTATCGAAAAATCACCACATTCATTTGTGGACAATACAAACTGGTTGGGGGTTTAAATGTTATCATGTTAGTTAGATAAATAGTGTAGTGCCGGGGGGGAAGGGGGAAACACGAAATATTCCACTGCGACCCAAAAGGGATGTGTAAGGGTGATGTGGGGACATGGGGGCTACCTAGTAAAAAATGCATGAAGAAATCGGATGTTGGCTATTTAGGTCACATCCCTAAACTGCTCTTTGGCTCAGATCACATACAAAAGGGTTTAAAAAGTGGTCTTGGAGCTTTTAAGAAGATGAATTAATAAATACTACCTCAAGTCGGAGAAGGCATGCCTGTATGGGGAAACGATAATAAGGAAAACGGGGTTTTTCGTAAAAAACATGAGGGGAGTACCAGCCACCCCGACTCGCCGAAATTTTAAATGGGGGACGAAGAAGAATTGTAAAAAGTTCTGAAAGCGGTTTAAAAAAAAAAACACAAAAAAAAAAAATCTTAAATTTCATAGTAAAAAAAAAGCTCAACATTAAACAACACTGGATGTTCAATATATTTGTCTAGACCCCCATTCAATTCCTAGACCAAGTACTGTCTATGATAAGTGTCTAGTGAAATTCTTTTGTCCCCCCATTTGCCTACCTTATCTGGTTGGAGGGGTTTTTGTTTCCCGGATCCTTGGTATTTGGGGGGGTCTAACTCCTGGCAGGTCCCAAAAGGAACAGACTGAAAAGGGGAAAAGGCCCAACCAAAGGCAGGGAGGATGAGGCCTCATAAAGGGGCAGGCAGAACCCACCGGGGAGTGGTAAATGCTCTGGCTGCAACCAACCCATCCCCCCGCCAGGGGCAAATAAATTGTCCCCTCTCTCTTGAGGAGGACATCCTTTTCTTTTTTCCCTTTACTTCTTGACATTTTCCCCCTTAAATTGGGATTAAACTACAGTGTCCGGGAGCACCCCCTGAAAAAAAGCCTGGGTTGGTGACCCCGAAAAAAAGGCTGAAGTCATCTAGAGTAAAAACGCCCCAGAAAAACCCCAAGACAGATCTCGTCAGCAGGGGACTGAAACGTCGAGAAAAACCTAAAAAAAAAGATGTCTCAGAACGGAATGTGTCAGCCATTTTGGCGGGGAGGAATCACACATACAAACAACTCAATGGCCTGCGCAAATATTTATTTGTGGTGCCACCACCAGGAAAACCAGGTTTGGTGGGCCCGACCCTGCCTCAAAGGGTCCCCCCCTTAGCTACTGGCGGCCCTGTTGTTTTTCAAAGCCGGGGGAGGACGGGTATTACTACCAGGGACTCTCACAATTTCAATGGAATGCAGAAGGGTAACCAACAAAAACGGGAGCTAGAGGAACGTCTGGCAGAAAAATTGACATCTGCTGTACCCAAAGAGCGACCTTAACCCGGGAAATAGATTCAGCATTAGAGGTTTTGGGAAACCCTTTCAGGATAAAAATAGACATGGGGGGGAGTGTAACACTTTTTGAAATTCCATGCAGTTGAACTTCACAGGTCCAATCAGATGAGCACAAAATTTCAAATTTGTTCAACCCCTTATCAACAACACTAAGATGCACTATACAATAAAACCATCCCCCCATTCAAACTGAGCTGGAAGCTACGGGTTCAAGATGAAAACCCCATAGTGGAGACTTCCGCCACTCACCAAGCGGGGGGTTGCCTGCCCTCGAGGTAAACCCGAAAAAATGGCTGACCCCAAAGTCTCCATTCTCAACCACCCAGATGATACTCACACATGTTACTCCTCGGTGGCGCACAAAAAGTCCCAGATCTGGCCTAAGCGACATTCCAGGAAAACCCCGAAACAAGTCTGCGACCAGATTAGGTAGTGAATGACCAGTGAAACTCCTCATAAATAACATTAAAAAGGAGGAACAAAAACTCTCCCCCTATTTGGGGAAAAAAAAGGCAGACTGAAGCTATTCCAGAACTGCAGACAAGTCTGTAAAGAAATTAATCAATCGGAAAAGGGGACAGAGATGCGTTCATTCAAAAAACCCATTTTGTGTAAAAAAAGGCTATACCCAGAGGGGAAAAAAACTAAAAGCCATATTGGACACCAGGAGGGAAATTTCCCCATTTTTGCAGTGCCAAAAATATAATGGAACTGCCCCAAACGGACAAAATTAATACAACACAATGGAAAGGGGCCCCTTTTTATTTGAGAAAGAAACCGCAGTTGAAAATCCTGGAAAGAAAAGAACCTCTTTGAACATGGAAAAGATACTAAAAAGTTGGAGACTTACAAAAGCCCTGACGTGCCCCCATCTAGAGGAAAACAGTTCCCCAGAAAGGGGAAAAATTCCCCGGAAGCAGCAGCCACCTGATGGCCCAGTGTTAAAAGAAACTTGCTCAATAAGTCGGGAAAAGGAAAAAATAAAGTGAGAAAAATCTTTCAAAAAGAAACAAGTGAACCCTGTTAGGTAGACATCCCCTGACAGCTGCAAAAGGCATGAAAAGCTAAAAGTAAAAAGGCCCGGGACCAGATGGGTATAAAACGAATCTCAAACAAATAGGCCCAATAACGAGTTTTCTACTCCAGTTTTTTAACAATAGTTGGGCAGGAGGCCCCAGACATCGGGAAAAAATCCAAACCCACCAATTTTAAAAGTGGAAAAAAAAAAGGACCCCAGACTACAACCTAAAAGTTTGCTGTTCCCTGCAAAACTGCTGGAGAAAATGATAACCCCTAGACTCCAGTGGTTTTTTTAATCCAACCATAAACTGGGTCCCGCCCAGACAGGCTGGCAGCATAAAACACTGATAAAGTGGCATACCTCACACAGGGCATAGAAAATGGTTCCAAAAAAAAGAAAACCCTCACAGTGTTCTTCAATTCAAGGGCCCACAAAGTCTGGAAAATGGGTTTTCTCTCAAGCTCTTACGGTGGAATCGGGAGAATGTACTTTGGGTAAAAAACTTTCCCATAGACAAGCATCTGAAAATTGGATGGAGTGACAGTCCCAGACAAATTAAAAGCAGAAAAACAGGGACGTACTGTCCCCTTTGCTTTTCCTGGTATATATCAAGTCTGCCACAAACTCTGCCCAGACATTTTAAACCTCTCCATGCTGATGATCTGCTGTTGGGAAACCCCCGAAATTTTTGGTCCTGCCCTCTTTAAACTCCAGGCCAGCCCGAAAACTTAAAAGTGGGAATAAATGGGGTCTAGAAATAAACAGACAAAACTACAGCAACGCTTTTTTCATTGTCCCAAAAGGGAAAAACACTTCAGACTGAAATTTAAAGATGATATCGTTTCCCGTTCCCCTACTCCCAAACCTTTTTGGGGTTAAACGACATGCTGACAGGAAAAAAACAAAATGGAAACAAACGAAAGGCTTGAGGAAACAAATGGATGGAAGCTGGCTGGAACTACCTGGGGGCGATGGGGAAACCCGAGTCAGGTGTCACGGTGCGTTAGACCGACCCCGGGAAAATATCATCGAAGGATACAGACCATTCAAACAAATCGAATGGAAAAAAAAAAACAGGTGTCTGCGTTTTTTTGGGGGCCATGAAATCTACACCAATTGTAGAAATGGAAAAGGGCCCCAAAACCAGTTGGAAGACGAAGAAGGAGAAAAAATGATTCTACAATGAAAGGATCAAAAGAAAGCCTCCCATCCAGCAGAAAATGGCTAAACAAAAAACAGACTAAAGCAAAGTCTAAACCCAAAGCAAAAAAAATAGGGTCATCTTGGGAAATACTAAATCATTTCCATACCAGAAAATTACTTTTTATCACGGGGAAACCCGACTCAGTAGCACAAACTTTTAAACCTCCATCCCTAAATTATTAAGCAAAAATGCCCGGCCCAATCTGTGAAAAACAAAAAAATGGAACATCTCCATTACATGTTTCCCGAAGACAGCTGGGGTAAAAATTTAAAAGATGGATCGGCAATGGAGAACCATGAAAGGTGGAGGGGTACATTAGGGACCCAGATGCTACTCTGTGTCTCTGGCCCCTACTGGGAAAAAATATTTCCAACTACAAGCAGAACTTTAGCCCTTCGTGGCGCCCGCACATGAATAAAACAAGCAGCTGCAGGCAAGATGGTATTTCTTTACAGACTCACTGTCAGCTATACAAGCCCTGGAGGCTAAATCCAACAGACAGTAAAAAAAACCAAAGAGAAACCCCAGCCCGAAAGGCAGAAAATTTCCCTTGCAGGGTTCCCTCTCACTGTGGCATTGCAGGCAATAAGTGTGATGTCTTAGCTAAGGGGGGACCAAAACAATTACCAACCTTTCTTTTCAAGAGGTCAAAACCCTCGGAAAATCTGCAGAGCTGGAAACAAACACTGATATGATTATGGGAAAAGACTCCCCCAAAGACCAAGCAGAACAGACCAGGTCATTATATTTCGACTACGCACGGGACACTGCAGACTCACAAACACTTATACAGACTGGAATAAGTCAAAGTCTCTGCCAGTGTCACAGGCAGAACAGACATAGAGCATATCCTGCAAGACTGTCCTCTTCTGTGGGAGGCTGAGAAGCAACATGGGCCACACCCAGTTCGACCTGAAAACTAAGCTTTGGGAAGCCTGACAGACCTGAAGCTGACTGCCCAGTTTGTGGTCCATAAATTAACGCTGACAGAGATGCTGAAGAAGAGAAGAAATTCTGTCTGTGATACATTGACATATACCCCATGTGTGTTGCGGGGGCCAGAAGGGGAACAGAGATTGTAGCACTCGAATACAAGGCATGTCGTAAGGGGCAACTGAAATAGGGACCTGAAAAGCTACCTAGTAAATAAAAGGCGTAGCAGAAATCGGATGTTTTGGGCCCTACTTGTAGGGTGCACACGTAACTCACTCTTAGGCTCAGATCAAAAAAGAGTGGTTTATCAAGGGATCGATTGGGGCGTTAAGAAGAAGACATATCCAAATACTGTCCATGATACATTGATATCAAAACTGCCCATAATATCCTACAGTACACTAGGCATTATAACACTTTTACACTAGCATATCTGGGGACATTAGACTAGGCCAGTGGTTTCATTACAAGAGTCCCTTTTGAATAATTTACTAGATCCAAAATTTCTTTTATGAAAATGGACAGGGGAATTATCTTGTGTACAATAGTAAACAATGTTCTCAAACTGCAGGAAACTTCAAATGATCTTTAATTTTGTCCTGTCAAACATTTAGACTCAGTCTGGTCCTTGATTTAGGGAACTAGTTACCACTGTTTTAAAATTTCTTTTTCTGTTTGAAATGTCAAAGATCATAATATTTCTTCAAGCGCTTGAAGACTCCTGTATCTTTGGACCCCAGTTTTGGAAATGCTGGTATAGGCCTCACACATTCAGTAAAACTATTAGCCAAATGTTTGAAGCTGGTAAACTTTTGGTCCTTTCTTCAGCAGAAAACCTTGGTTATTGAGGGATGTAATGAAACCTTCCAGATCTGGAATCTGCAAACCTATATCCTAGAAAAAGCAAGAAAGAAACATGCTGAAAAATATGAAACTGGAAAAACAAAATGTCATTAAGTTTAAAAAAGAACATGAAGAACATGAACCGCTGCAGCGTGTCGTTAATACCAGGCTGGAAAAGCCACAGATTTTCCAATTTCGTTTTTAAATAAGAAGTTATGATGTCCATGGCCGAAAACTCAAGTGCTTCTGGATCGGGAAAAAAATATATACTATAAGTGTATTATTCTTCTTCTTTGAATGCTCTATCAACCATGTTAACCACTCTGGGGATTTGTATGTGATCTGAGCCTAAGAGCGATTATAAGTTGTGCAGTTATGCACCTAAAGTAGGTCAGCATACCCGATTTATGCGTTGCTTTTTATTTACTGGGGAAAGCTTCCTAGGTTCTACATCAGTCTCCTCTTACGACATGCCTTGTAGGTCGCAGTGGTACTATTCTTTGCTTCCTTTGCAGCCCCAGCACCACATGGGCGTAACCAGTGCAATGAAGTCAATCCTTCAGCTTTAGACTTTGGGGAGAGAAAATGTATCTATATTTGTCTATTCCTTCTGAAGTCTGCGTATTGCTTTCTTAGATTTGGGTCGACTGCTCTGTTGAGTCTTTGTATGATAATCCGGGTTTTTCTTTTTCTTTTGCCATTTT
>JADZMA010002359.1:0-12306 GCA_020796225.1 Arion vulgaris
AGGTTCTGTCTTAAATTTCCCCGATTCGCATTCAGGTTTAGTCCCAAAATTCCCCAATATCGCATTACAGGTTTATCCCATAATATCACCCAGAATGATTACGGGTTTTCACCCTAATATCACCGTTCGCATTACAGGTTCTAGTCCCATAATATCACCAGATATCGCATTCAGGTTCTAGTCCACTAATATCACCATGATATCGCATTACAGGTTCTAGTCCCATAATATCACCAAGATATCGCATTACAGGTTCTAGTCCCATAATATCACCAAGATATCGCATTACAGGTTCTAGTCCCATAATATCACCATGATATCGCATTACAGGTTCTAGTCCCATAAATAAGGACATATTATTGCTGGTTCATGTCTCAGAATGCATTTAAGGAGAAAATGCAGCACAAATACAACAAAGACAGTGTGGTCGCTGACATCAATGCGTGCATAGTAAATACAACAAAGACAGTATGGCTCACGACATCAATGCGTGCATAGTAAAATACAACAAAGACAGTATGGTCGCTGACATCAATGCATGCATAGTAAAATACAACAAAGACAGTATGGTCGCTGACATCAATGCGTGCATGTAAATACAACAAAGAAGATATGGTCGCTGACATCAATATGCATATGAAATACAACAAAGACAGTATGGTCGCTGACATCAATGCATGCATAGTAAATACAGCAAAGACAGTATGGTCGCTGACATCAATGCGTGCATAGTAATCATTATAACGACAGTAGCAGGGAAACACAAATACAGTAAGAACTTCAAAAATGCGAAAGCGCACCACGGAAATAAACAGATGCATACAAGTGAATATATACAGAGACAAGGACGGTAGATTGCAGCTATGTATAGTCAGTAATGGCATACACGTTTGTGGAGATCTTGATCGCCCATCAGGCAGCATGGTGCAAAATAGTATATCCATCTTCTGCATCTACATAGTTACTACCTACCTACCTACCTACCTAGTGTATGATGTGGAAGAATGTAATCTACCTACCTCCTAGTGTATGATGTGTGGAATAATGTATCTACCTACCTACCTGTGTATGATGTGCAGAATAATGTAATACCTACCTACCTACCTAGTGTATGATGTGTGGAATAATGTAATACCTACCTACCTACCTAGTGTATGATGTGTGGAATAATGTAATACCTACCTACCTACCTAGTGTATGATGTGTGGAATAATGTAATACCTACCTACATACCTAGTGTATGATGTGTAGAATAATGTAATACCTACCTACATACCTAGTGTATGATGTGTGGAATAATGTAATACCTACCTACCTACCTAGTGTATGATGTGTGGAATAATGTAATACCTACCTACATACCTAGTGTATGATGTGTGTAACAGTGTGTTAATTACTCTTTGAAA
Source organism: Arion vulgaris (assembly GCA_020796225.1). NCBI lineage: Eukaryota > Metazoa > Mollusca > Gastropoda > Stylommatophora > Arionidae > Arion > Arion vulgaris. The sequence goes on from JADZMA010002359.1 coordinate 1,407, forward strand.
GTCAGTACTGACACAGTACAATGTTGAAATATATAATGAACCACATGACTAAACAAAACATTACGTAGTAGAAAAGATTGCAGACTAGAGGGAGAGAGCCAATGCTCGAATATATATATCTAGATCGACGTCACTTTGTATGATGGTTGTCAACTTGACATGCTTATCTCGTCAGGTGAAATTGTGACGACAGAATTGCGTGTGTTTGAAAATAGAAATATAACTAGCAGTCACATGCAGGTAATAATATTTGTACGGTTGTTTTATTTGCGTAGCAGGCGCATCCATTTCTGGATAAGGGATTTGGAATTTTGTTGGTATTTTTGTCACTTAACTTCCGTTGGGTTTATTTTCTCACTGAAACATGACATGTTGTTTGTCAGGTGAATGTTATTGGGAAAAGTGATGCAAAAAACTTTGAATGAACATTTGGGCATGAAAATATAATATTCTGCTTATGACATGATTTTAATGGTAATGCAAATTTTTACCAAAAGCTGATTATTTTCATCCTATATTTCTTAAGCAATAATTTAAATATAAATGATACATTATTTTTCGTATATTTCTTAAGTAAAATTTAAATATAAATGATACATCCCTTGTTGAATGTCAGTGATTGCAGACAGATGTCACAGCTGGACTTCATGCGCTCCCAACTTTTATTGTAACGTAGTTCTGTGAGTAATAAGTAACTGATGGAGAGAGACAAGACGATTCAGTGAACCAAAAGGTTTAAAAAGACGCTCGCCTGGAGGGACACACTTTGAAAAAATCAGAGGAAAATAACAGAAGGGTCCAGTTCCTGGAACCCACATGGACAACGAAAAAGAGAATACATAGAGACGAGATTTGGAAGCAGAGATCAACAATATAAAGAAAGAGCTGAAGGGATCCACATGAGACAGCTAGAGATAGGAAGAAATGACATGAGTTGATTGAGGGCCAATGCCCAATCTGGGTTTCCTTCCCTTTCCCTTCTTCCCCGGCCAAACCTGATGGAAATTTTATCATGAATTTTAAACTTTTTTTTTTGGGACTCCGTTCCTCCTACACTTTTAAAAGTCGTTTTGTGGCCAGTATCTTTATACCGCTAAACGTGAACATCTTAAGACGTGTTCTGCCGTCATGTCTCCCAATTGCATGGGCAAGGTGTTTAATTTTTATTTTGGCGTGGGCTCTGAGCTTGTTGGGGGTACAGGCAAAATTGTTTGTTCGCGGAGACCATAACCGTCACTGTCTGTACTGCGGGGCGCCCCGCTTCGATAGTGCAACCGAGGGGTTTTTTTGACTTCCTCGCTGATCTCGAATCAGTCTGGGGTATCCCCGCCCTCTTTGTTTTTCGGCCCCCGTTTCCCCTAATGTTGCAGTGTGACGGACCCACTGGATAAATTGCTTTTGGTGAACTGAGTTCGCGGGGGTTTGAGCTCATTCATCCCCAGTTTTCCCGACCTTTGGGCGTGATGACCGATGGCATCGGTAAATATACGCCTTTTTGTGTGTTTTTCTCCCAAGATCTTTCCCGCGAGGGTTTCTCCCAGCTCGGTAGTTTTCAGTATTTCCCTTTCTCGCTTTTTTGCCGTATTTTCTTGGAGATTTTCCCTTTTATTCCTCCTCCGCCATCGCTTTTGGTTTTTGCCGATCCGTCCGTGTGACTCGCCCACTCTTTTTCGGGGTCCGTTTTTTCCTTCTCTGCTTTTTTCGCAGGTTTTTTTGGGTCCTTTGCTCATTACCGGTTGATTCCCTTAGTTCTGGCTTTTTTTGTTTTCCATGGGGGGCCTTTTTGGGGATTGGTTTGCCATTTGGGGATGGGGGTCTTGGTCGTGTTAAAATTCTAACGGTTAGATCTCTGTATTCCCCCCTTTCCCGATTGAAACATTCTTTCATGCATTGGATGCGTTTTGACCTTTTAGTTTTTCCCAAGTACTACTACTTTCTTGCCCCCTGGTCAGTCTTGGGTTGGATCCCTTGGATGGTCTCCTTTTGGATGGGCGTGGACTTTTGCCAGTGATAATGCACCCCTTTTGCTGCTTTTTGCGTTGCTTGCGTGCATTCTCCCGCTGCCATACCGTTCGGGCCCGGTGCCTTACCAGAGAAAAGGTTTTGAAATTCCTTTTTGCCCCCATGGAACCCGAGTTACGCATCATTGTTAGCCTTTCTCCCTTTCCCTAGCATTCTCGATGGGGTGCCCAAGTCAGCTTTGTGGTGACTCCTATATTTTGGGTTTTTTCTGGAAGGTTTGATTGATTTTAAAGGGTTATCTTGAACCTTTTTTTCGGGGAGAACACAGGTAAGTGGTCTTTAAAGGGTTTATTTTATTTACTTTGCTGAAAACTAAGGGTTATTTAATAACCAGTCGATTTTCTGCTGTGGGCATTGATCTTCTCTCGCCCCATATTCCCAATCGTCGGCAAATGGCAGAGTGCTCTTGGGGGAGGCTTTTAAAATGTCATTGCAAGACTGAAAGAGTCTGAACACTCCCCCTTTGGGGACCCCTTGCTCAGTGTGGCCTTCATATTTTTGTACCTGAACCTAAACCCCTTGCTGTTCTGTTCTCTAGGTATCTATCGGCCTTTTTTCCCCTTTAGCCGGGGGTGAGCAGTTTTCCCTTAACCCTTTTTTCCAGACTATGCCTTCTCCATATCCAACCCCCCATGTCTGTTTTTTTTCTTGGAAATCCTCGTTTCCCCTGGAAATGTAGGTTCGTCCTCTTGACTTTTCTAAAAAATTTTGTTGTGCCATAAGCACCCCTTTGCCTAAAAGGCCAGGATAACGTTTGTTCCCGCCCCATAATTTTCCCGTCAGCTTAGGACATTGGTCTGTAACTCGCTGGGTCAAGTTTTTTTTTCCGGGTTTTTAGGATGGGCCCAGTTTTTTTCCATTCTTGCGGTACTATGCCTGCCCAACATTTGAGAACGGACAGTAGAGCGACCTTTGCTCATTCCCCAAGTTTTAAGCATCTCTTTGGGTGATCCCTTTTTTTGGGCCTCTGGTTTCGGGTCCCGCCTCTTCCAGCTCGTTTGGTGAATGTGCCCGTTAGGTGACTATCTGTTTTCCCCTCGGCTGTTGGAGGCCCATTTTTCTCTTGGTGGCATCAACTTTTCCTTCGTATTTATTTGGCTTCGGCATTTTTTGCTCAGGTTTTTTTCCCTCCCCAAATTTTCTGCTTTTCGGGACTATGGGGTCTGCTGGTTTTTCATCGCTCAGGCGGGTTTCAGTTTATGGCCTTTTAAAGTTCAGGGATTCGGGGTTTCCCCAAACCTTCCGCCGCTCTTTACCTCTCTTCTGTATTTGTGCTCCCGCCTTGTGACAGTTTTTTTCTCCCGCTTGCCTTCCCTCCTTTGTCTTCTGGGCTTTTTAAGCTTCTGAACCTTCTTAGAGGTTTAACCCTTTTGGGCCCCTCTGGGGATTTTTCCCCCGTGCCGCTTTCAGGATTTTCGCGTTCCCCCACGATTCCCCGTTTTTTTTTCATGCAGGGATTCGTTAACTTTTGCATCATCATCCCCATACTTTTTCCAAGGCCCTCTTATAGTTCCACCGTGCAAACTTTTTGGGGCCCCATACAAAAATTGGGGTCTACAATTGACAGGTTTTGGTCACTATCCCAGTTGGGGGGAACCGTACGGACTATTTTGGGGGATATATCCTTTGAAAAGGCCAAATCAGGGTCTTGTTCCCAGCTCAGTAAATTTTGGGGGATCGTCTGGAGCGTTGTGGGGAACAGATTGTTCTCATCTCCCATTTTTCCCCTCAACCCCCCTTTTTTTGGTTTAGTACCCCCATCTCCCGGGGTTAAATACGACCACAATACATGAGTTCTCACATATTCATTGTTTAGTACAGCGGGGGAATTTGGGACAGAAGTTGTGAATGATTTTATGTCTTTGCACTAATTCCCCCCTATGATCTAAACTGCTGGGGGTTTCCCCTTTGTTCCTTCCATCTGTTTGGTTGGAATGCCTTTTCTGCGTGGGGACCCACCGGGGCCCTTCTCTGTCTGTTCGGGTCTGGAAACCCTTTGATCTGAACGTTCGGGGGAGGGGTGTTTTTTGATCCCCCAAACGTCTATATCGTCTTCTCAATCTTTTCGGTGCTTGCTTTTGTGGGGGAATTTCCCCGCATTCCATTGGTGATATTTAATTTCTTTTAATATCCCCGACCAAAGGTTTAACTTTTTACCCGTTCGCTGCTGTGCCGGTTGGAGGGGACCGTCGGTAGCAAAAAGCGGGCCCCTTCGGGGCGGGGCCCCGGCACTCGCCCTGCCCGGCGGGATTTCCCAGGCGTAGCACCATATCAAATTTCTTATTAAAAACATTTCCCCGGGTAAAAGTCAGCGCGTTGGGTAGCTACGTTCCCTTTCAGTGCCTTTTTGAGCTCAGGTGCTTATTTTTCGGACTTTATCCTTTTCCCCAGCCCGGGTATTCGCTCTCCGTTATTCGTTTCCCCACCCAAAATCTCCAAGGCAATGGTTGCCATTTTTTTCGGGCTGCTCCTTAGATGCCCTCCCCCCCGGGTTTATGACCCATCTTCCCACCAAACCGGTCTTTTTTCTGAACACATTGGTTTCACTCGTTCAGGTTTGTTTAGGGTTTTCCGCCAATTTGATTGTCCCAACCCGACACCACAAGGCGCGGCATTTCCCCCGGAAAAGAGCTATGTTTCAGGGGACGTTTTCGTAAGACTTTTGCGGTCTTTGGTCGGAAATGTGTTTTTATTTTCGGGACTTCGTCTTCTGCATTGCAGTGACCACTTTTTTGGGCGGACTCCGTACTCTACTTTTCTTTTTGGGCTCAAGCGTATTTTGCGGTTTTTGGGGCAGGAAATGTTTGTATTTTGGGGGTTGTCTCTACGTTGGTAATAATTTTGTTTGGAAGCTTCATCGCATCCAGTTCTTTCTGATTTGGACATCTTTTTGCGGACTTCGAAGAAAATGTGTTTTTTTTCAGGATTTCCTTTTATGCGTTGGCTCTAAGCTCCCCCTTCTCACAAAAACCGCCCTGCTGTTTCTCCTTTTCGGTGGACAATCCCCAAAAAGGGCGGAATTTCCCCCAGGTTTTTCGGCCCTGCTTTGATTTCGCTCCCCGACCCCTCCCCCCTTTAGTCAGACCAACCTGAGTTTTTTTCCGGGGTCCCCCGCGGGGTGATTTAGAGGCGGGTTTTGGGTTGCCCCCCCTTCGCAAACCCGGGCCTTCTCTCTCTTTTGGGTTCCCCCGGCCTGCCTGATGGACCAACTTCTATCTGAATTTAACTGTTTTTTGGGACTGCCTCCTCAGCTTTTAAAACTCTTTTTTTGGGCCATACTTTCTCGTATACCGCTAAACGTGGGCAGTCTTGCGACGTTTCTGCCTCATGTCTGATTTGCATGGGGGAAGGCTAGTTGTAATTTTAAATTTTTGGAAAAGGGTTTTTGGCTTGTTTGGGGGGTAGGGGGGCAAAATGGTAATTGTTCACTGCGCGGGAAAATAACCGTCACTGTTATTTCTGCGGGTGTTCTTTTGCCCCCGTTCGATGTGCGAACCGATGGTTTTTTGCTTCCCCAAAGCTGATCTTGGATCAGTCTGGGGTATGCCCCCCTCTTTGGCTAGCTTGTCGGCCGCTTCGTTTCCCCCAATGTTGCGTGTGACGGTTCCCCTGGGTGACGTGCGTTTGGGAACTCGTTAGTTCACGAGGGTTTTTAGCCATTCATCTCGTTTTCCCCGCATTTAGTGCCGTGATGACCGATAGAGCATCTGAATATCCACCTTGTTGCGGACTTTTCCAAAATCATTTCCCCTTTTTGATTCCTCTCCTCAGCTCGGTGTTATTCAGTATTTATTCCCTTTTTACCGTGACTTTCGGGTTTTTAAACCATTCCCCCTCCCCCATCGCTTTTGCGTTATTTTCCGATCCGTCCTGTAGACGTGGTCCACCATTTTGGGCCCCTTTATTCTATGATTTTCTGCAGTTTTTCGTCGAGGTTGTTTTTCCCTTTTTGCACTTTTCCTGGGATTGATTCCCTTTGTTTTGGTTTTTTTTTTCCCCGGCATTGTCGTTTCCGGGGTTAGTTTAGCTGTGCATTTGGGCAAGACTGGGTGGTCTTTGGGCTGCGTTGAGATTCTAACGAGAATTCTGTATTCCCTTTCGGTTGAAAAATTCTTTCATCTTGGGTCGATTCAGCCCTTTGAGTTTTTTCCCCAAATACCCCTTTTTTGTCCCTTCGGTCAGTCATTGGTTGGATGCCTTGGTGGTCTCCATCGCCTTGATGGGGGTGGACTTTTTGGCTCCAGTGATAATGCGTAGGGCCCCGGGTTTTTACTGCTGCTCACTTTGCGTGCTTGATCGATGCATTGCTCCACGCTGCCAAACCCTATCGGGCCGGTGCACTCTTCAAGTAAAATGCTTGAAATTTCCGTTTGCTCCCCATGGGAACCCCAGTTTTGCCATTGTTAGCCTGTGTCTCGCTTTTGCCCTAGCATTTCGATCTGGGGGCCAAGTCAGCTTTCGTGAGTGTACTCCGGTCGTTGGGGTTTTATTTTTTGGGAAAGGGTTTTGCCCATTTACTTTGCTTATCTTGTAATCCTTGTTATTTAGAACACAGGTGGGTCTTTTAAGGGGTTTTTTTTCATATTCCCGTACCCCTTCAAGGTTATTTAATGAGTTTGCAGTCGATTTTCTGCTGTGGGCATTGACTCTTCTCTTGCCCATATTGCCAGGTCGTCGGCATCATGGCAATGAACTCGTTCTGGGAGGCATGTTGCAATGTCATTGAAAGACGAAAAAAGTCGGGGAGGCACTCCTTGGGGGGCTCCTTTCTAGTTGGCCTTCGCCCTTTGGGCCCCCCGAACCTGAACCCCTTTTTTCTGTTCTCTAGGTATCTATCGACCCAAATTTTCATTCTTCCCCACGCCGAGGGTGGCAGTTTTGTTTAAACCTTCTTTCCAATGTTCAAAGCCTTCCCTTTTACCAAAACCGCCAGTGTCTGCTTTTTTTGGGAAAACCCTCCTGATTCCCCGGCAATGTGGTTCGTCCTCTTTGGGTCTGTTTCCAAAAAACCCCCTTGTTTCCGCGCCCTTTCTCTCCAATCCCGGATAAGCGTTTTTCACCGCGCCCTAAGTTTGCCCGTGCAGCGGGAGGCTTTTTGGTCGAACTCGCGGGTCAAGTTTTTTTTGCCTGGTTTTTGGATGGGGCCAGATTGTTTTTCCATTCTTGGTACTATGCCGTTTTCCCCGACATGGGGAAACGGGCCCGGACGACCTTTCTCTGATTCCCAGGTTTTGTCTTTGGTGATCCCATCTTTTCCGGGCGACTTTCTGGGTTTCAGGTCCCTTAAAACCCTCTTCCACTCGTTACTGGTGAATGTGTCCGTTAGGTGACTATCTGCTTTTCTCGGGTCGCCTTGGGGGCCGAGCCCTTGGGGGATCAACTTTTTTTTTATCTTATCTGCTGACTTCGGCATTTGTTGCATCAGGATGTTTGCTGCTTCCCTCCCCAAGCCATCTTCTTGTCTTGTTCGAGGATATGGTGGTCTGTGGTTTTTCTCGCTCAGCCTTTGGCCCTTCCACAGTTTTGGCCGTCCCTATCGAGGGTTAAAGGGTTGTGTTTGAACCTTCTCGCCGCCTTTCCCTTTTTATTTTTTCCCCCGAGGGCGTTTTTGCTCCCTGACTGTCATCTCTCCTCCCCCCGTCTTCCAGGTCTTTTTCAAGCTTCTGAACCTCTGCTGTCATTGGCTTGTAATCCTTTCGTGCGCCTCTGGGGATGGTTTCCCGTGCCCTTAGGTTGCCCGCAGTTCCCTTTTCCCCGTTCGCGTTTTTTTTGTCAGATGTTTTTTTAACCCCAAAACTCAGCCCATACTGTTTCCAATTGGCTCTCTTATGTTCCACCTGGCCCCTTTTGGGGTCAGGTACAAAAAAGGGCTACTTCAATTTGACGGTCTTTGGGCACTATCCCCCAGTTGGTGGGTAACCACGGACTACTTTGGTGGATATATCGCTTGTTTCAAAGGCCAGATCAGGGTTTTTCGTTGTGTCCACGTTCCAGTAAAAATTGGGGGATCGTCTGGGCGTTGATGAGGGCAGATTGTTCTCGATCTCCCCCTCTTCCACCTCAACTCCCCCTACTGTTTGTTTTGGGTCCCCCATTTTCCAGGGGGCTGTTGAAATCACCACCACAATACATGAGTTCTCACTGATATTTTGTTTCAAGTGACAGGGGGAACTTGGGGAGTAAAGTTTTAAGAATGATCTGTATGTCTTTGCCCTAATTTCACACCCCTGATCTCCCCTGTCCGGGGGTTTCCCTTTTTTCCTTCCATCTGCTTGGTTGGAATGCCATTTCGACTAGGTGGGGCTCCCCTTGTCCTTCTCTGTCTGTTCTGAAGGTCTGGCCTTTGATCTCGAACTTGTTCGGGGTTGAGGTGGGTTTTTTGTATGCACCAACGTCTTTCGTCTTCTCAAGTCTTATTTCAGGTTTCTTCTTTGGTGGATACCTTCCGCATTCCATTGGGTGATATTTAATTTCTTATGGTCAATACTGGTATCGCCCCGTGGGAACCCCGGGTTTCCTCGTTCGCTGTGTGCCGAGTTGGAGGCGGGGACCCTCTGCAAAAGCGGGCCCCCTTTGGGCGGGCCCCGGGCCCCTCCTGCCCCGGCGGACTTCTCAGGCGTACCCATATCAATTTCTTTTTAATAAACATTCTGTAAAAATTTTGTCCATGCGCGTCAGCATGGGGAACGTTACACTTTCAGTGCCGTTTTTACTCGGTCTTATCTTTCGGACGTTATCCTTTTCCCCCGGTTTTATCGTTCCCTCTCCCTTGCCCCCGTCCCAGCCAAGACTCACCAATGGTTGCCACTTTCAGGGCCTCCCCCCAGATGACCGCCCTCCCGGGCGGGCGCCTCTTCCCCCCGAACCGGTCGTTTTTTTGAAAAATTTGGGTTCGTCCTGTTCATTTTTTGGTTTTCCCTATTGATTTACCCCCCCATGCACCCGGCGCGCGTTCCCCGCAAGAACAACTATGTTTCATGGGGCGCTTTTGTAAGACTTTTGGGTCTTTGGTCAGGAAATGTGTGTGTATTTTCAGGACTTCCCGTCTTCCATTGCAGACCATGTTTTGGGCATCCCCTCTCCTGTTTCGTACTTTTACCAAGCGTATTTTGGGTCTTTGGGGGAAATGTTATTTTCAGGTTTCCCGTCTCCTTCGTACCAGATTTTTTTTGAAACGTTCATACCCCTATCTCCCGTTCTTTCAGTATGGACATACATTTGGACTTCGACCGAAAGTTTTATTTTCGGATTTCCTTTTTTGCTTTCTCTAACTCCCCTGTCTTCACGATCCGCACGCTGCGTTTCGTGCCTATTTGGTGGACAATCGACCAAAAGACTGGACCTCCAATTTTTGGCCCCCCTTTCTTTTCCGTCTCCCCGATCCCCCCCCCCAGCGGGCCGGAACCGGGGCTTTTTCCAGGCCCCCCCTGGTGATTTTGAGGCAGGGTTTGGTTGGCCCCAACCCCCATTTCCCGGGGGAAAATGGCCCTTTTCATCGTTTCAGATCGTTCTCTTTGAACCTCGCTGATTTTAGCCTTGCGGTTTCACCGTGAGACAGTGGAACAACATGCATGGCTTTCTTTGAGAAAAAATATGACTACTGGCAGGGTCACAATAGCGTCGGGCGAGACCGGACCGACTGCTCGGGGGGGGAGAAAAGGCCCCCCGTGAGGGGGTCCCTCCCCGGCGAAAAAGCGAAATTTAAGCGAAACGACCGAGCCTCCTTACTTTTGCCGGCAAAACTCCCCCTCGCCCAAAAAAAGACACCATTTAAAACCCGCGGACCCAAAGCTCGTTGCGAGCCCGGGGCCTTTTTAAAGAAACCGTCAGGCTTTTTAAAAGATGCTGCCCACCCCGGCCAAAACCCGATATCGGACACACACACCCCAATAAGCCGCGCGGGGGCAGAACGGCTTTAACGAGCTACCTTGTCCCTTTTTTCGCGGGAGCCCGTTCCCTGAAAAAGCGGGGGGCCGCGCCGTTGAACATCGCAATTGGTTTCAATGGGAACCTTGGCCCGGTGCCCCTCCCGGGTTTTTTTCAAAAGGGGGACGTTTCGAACCACAACGAAACTCTCATCGAACCCTCACATTTTAAAACCTTCCCGGGTTTCCCCATAGACAGTGGAACTTCACTCAATCTTTGGCGCAAGACTCTGGGGATCAACCGTAGCGCCGGACGAGACCGGACCGACAATGCTCGGGGGGGGGACAGCGCCTGTGGAGCGGTTCCCACGTCCCCGGGGAAAAAGCGAAATTGAAAAACGACCGAGCGCTCGCCCCCGGTTTTTCCGGGGAAAACCCCCTCGCCAAAAAAAAACGCCCCTGCCACCCCGGGCCCCAAGCTGTTGCAGGCGGGGGCCCCCAAAAGACCACCGTCGGCGTTTAAAAATTTTTGACTGTGCATCACACCGCGACCGAGGGAAACCGAAAACGGAAAAACACACCACCCAAAAAGACCGCGCGCGGCGGCAAACGGTCTTATCAAGAACCTCCTTGTCCCTTATTCGCTGGACCTGCGCGTGGGGGGAGGCCGCGCAGCCGTTGGTATGCCCCAATTGGTTATCACGGGAAAGCTTCCGCAAAATCCCCCCTCCGGTTTTTTTTCCCCAGGAAGTTTTTAAAGCACACCCCAAACAATCGGTTTAAAAGGGGAGAGAAGAGAGAGACGGAGAAAGAGAAATGAGGGGAAAAAAACAGAGGAGAGACAGGGATGGGAAAGAGGACGGGGACAAATGGAGGACAGAGAGGGAGAAGAGAGAGAGGGGGAGAGAGAAACAGAGGGGGGAAAAGAGAGAGAGAGAGAGAGGTTCTGTTCTGCGAATAATAATGTTCAACAAAAACTTATCCAAAGAAACAAAAAAAAAAAATAAAAAAAA
>JADZMA010002360.1:0-12304 GCA_020796225.1 Arion vulgaris
ATGTTCTCCAGGTTGAGGAAGTGCAAGGCTTTTGTTGCGATTACAGATTTGTAAAAAGAATATTCCCCAAACAAGATACATGTTTAATCGTTGCTTCTTTTATATTTTTCCCCAAGTCCTTCTTATTTTTTATTGTTCCTTAACATTCTGTGTATCTAAAATGACTTTTCTTACAGGGGTCATGCTAATTTTCTCATTATGCAAGTCTTAAAAACCCCCCCAAATGTTTTTCCCAAAAAAACCCAGTTTTTTGGGTTTTTTTTTTGCCCCAAAGCCGATTCGCGCCTCTCGACTTGCGGGGGCCCCCCTATTCTTACTTTCAGGGGGTTCTCTCTTTCTCTCTCCCCCTCTCTCTCTCCCCTCTCTCTCTTTCTCTCTCTCTCTCTCTCCTGTAAAAACCCCAGAAAGATGTTTCCTGTTTAAGCAGTTTTGATTCGGGCGGTTGATGCCCCCAAGTTCATCCTCAATAACAACCCTGTTCGCATGTCTTCTCCTTTCATGTTCGACAGGATGATGAAAGGACGGGCCCAAATCGGTTCATTTGTGTTCCCCCCTTCAATTGTCTGGGTTCCCATTGCCCTTTCTTCAATTTTTAAAAAAATTAAAGGTTACGCCATCAGCAGGGAAGGTTATGTTGACGGTGTTCGGGGATTTCGGAGTGCTTTTAACCAATTTAAAGAAAAAAGGGTGACAATGTAATTCAATCATCGGAAAGTTCTATCGATGTTTATGATAATTCGAAAAAATCCCCAGGACTGCTGACTCGAGTGTTGCTTCTTCATGACAATGCCAGACCACATACGGCTCGATTAACTCAGGAGAAAATTAACCAACTACGGTGGAAAGTTCTGGGACATCCCCCCAAAGTGCTTTAAAGATTTCCCCCTTTTTTTGGCCCCTGAAAACCCACTTTGGCTGGAACATTTCGCAATACCCGAAGTTGAATGTAAGTAAAACGTGGTTTAAAAACAGAGCCCGCAGTTCATAGCCGGTTTGGAGGATTGTAAAACGATGGGATAATCTCAATGCTTTAAATTTGTTGAAAATAAAGGAACAATGTATGTAAAAATAAACTGGTTTCAAGTTTTATCATGTTTGTTATTTTTCTACAGCCTTTTGTGGTTTACTTATTATTCCCCCTATTTTATATATATATATATTTTATTAATATATATAAAAGCACAGAATGTGATATAATGTATGATGAAATTGTTTTTTTATAGTTTTACAAAAAAAGCTAAAACACAGGGGAGTGAATGGAAGACAAGAAAAAATCTAAACAATACTAACGTTCCCCATTTTAAACAAAAGTTCATTAAGTTCGAACGGAGATGGACAATTATCTCACAACAGCTGGACGACGAAGCGCTGGCCCAATTTTTTCTTGACTCCAGTTTTTTGTTCTCCGGCTTGGCTCGGATGGGGACTTGGCGACAATCAGTGGGCTAGATCTGCCAGTCATCAACATTAAATGCCAGCGGAAAACGTTCCCTATCTTGGCTCTCACTAGCCAGATCAAAAAAGGGACTCTGGGTAAACTATGGGATATTAAAGCCAGTGCCGTTCAAGGCTATGTCACTGAGTGGGAGGGAAGGGAAAAGCTACCACAAATGAAAGCTTACGGGGAAGTGCTAACCACACTGATGTAAGACACAAAGAAAACAAACCCCCCACACTATCTTGAAAAAACTGGAAAAAAAATTCCAGACAGCGGGTTTTAAAAAGGCCCCAAGGGATGGGCCGTCATTTTCGATCCTGATAAACGCACCCCAAAAATATTTGATTTTGGTGAATTTGGGGACAGGCGTTCTGCTGCTGGACAGAAAAAAACCTTTTTTGATGAAGCAGACTTTTAGCTCTTCGGCCGGGGCCATGGACATCGAACCCCTTTGGTTCGTGCAAAAAACCCCGTAATCTGGGGAAAGGGCTTTTTTTGTCCGCGGAATTAAACCCCCCACGAGGATAGTCCCCCAATCCCGTAGAACACTCTGGGCAGGCGGGCAAATAAAAAAAACAAAGACCTCAAAGTGTCTCGACTTCGATATAAACAGCACGTTGGGGAAACCCAAAAATCGAAATGTATCTTAACAACAAAAAAAACCCCTTTGCTGAGAATCATCGTGCCATTGAGGCCGGAAAAAGGCTGCGGGAAAAAAACACAACACCCCATGTTAAATTGATAATGTACCCACCTGTGGTTGGTTGTGTTCAGGATTGGATCTATGTCCCTCTGCCCCACCAAAAGGTGCTGCAGCCACTCAAGGTTTTGTCATCATCCTTTCGATGGGCGCTTTATAAATCTGCCAGTACTAAAAAAAACGAAATTATTTCCCTTTTGTTTTTTTTTTACTATATACTTTCTTTAATTTTTTGTCAGCATCACTATCATCATCATTCACAATCTTAAACCCACCATTCTTTTCCCTCACGGGCAAAATTCATCAATTACAAATTTTGAAAACGGAAATATGACATTGGGAAAAAAACCTCCCTTATTTATTTTTTTTAAAAAATAAAGGTAAGAAAAATTTCCCTAAATACAAGAAAAGTGGCGTCTCATTAAGGAATAGACAAATAATAGCAAATCTCCCAAAAACCAGTTTTTTTTAGGTTTTTTCTACCCCCCCAAGAAAAATAAAAACCCCCATGACAAGGACACAATAAACTGTTATCATTGGTATAAATGTCTTATGTGGAAATTTCGAGAAAAATATGTTATCAAATTTGATTCACGGATGAAAATTTAATAATCTTTGATGAAAGGGGCCTTTTAAAATGTCATCTAATGCATGAATTGATTTTTTGATTTTTTTAAGAAAAGGTTTTTAAACGGTATGTCGTCGTTAAACATTTTTAAAGGTTATGTTATTAAAACTTTCAATCACGAAGGTTTCGCATTCCTAATTATTTTAAAATTTTTATAACGTAGTTTGAAACAGAAAAAAAAGCTAAATTTACAAGAAAATTATACATTTTTAAAAAACCCTCGGAAAAAAGCGAAACTGATTGTGCATTTTTTTAAATAAAAACGTTTGAAGAAAAAAGATTGCCTGTTTTTATACGGAAGTACCCTTTAAGCGGGAAAAAACATGAAAAATTTCCCAAGCAACTAAAGGGCTTTGTGTGTGTGTGGAAAAAAAATCCCAATGATTGAAAATATCTTAGATTTTTTCCAGAGTAAGTGGTGGCTTAATAGCCCCAAACCCATCCTTGCTGTAGGATCTGGCTTTTTTTGGATTTTCCCTTTTCTTCGCTTCGGGTCAAATATGGTGAATTTAAATGTCGGATCATAAAATTTGTTTTTTTTTTTTAAAAACGAATATTATCCATTTCAAACTTTTATTTAGTTCCCCTAAATTTGCCTGAACAATTTTGTACAAAATTTGGGTGAATAGGATGAAAACTAAAGGGTTATAGGGACATCCACCCAAAAGGTTTATAGTAGATAAATTTGAGAAAAAAGGGGGGAAAATGTTTCTTTTCTCATTTTAATATATTTAAAATAAAAAAAAAGGAAATGAAGGGAATCAAGAAAAGGACGTAATTGAGGTTTTCCCTTTAAAAAAGTTAATAAAGTCCATGGGAAAAATTTATTCATATAAATAAGAAACAGAAGTCGGCTGTCCGTTTTTTGCTCATAAAACTTTTTTTTGGGGCCTTCGGCCAAATAAAATGGCGCAGATCGTGATATCTCTTTTAAAATCATTAAAACCCAACCACGTTTGTTTCACTATTTTTTTCAGTGTTTTCAAAGTATATCTTATTACCCAAATCATTTCCGGAAAAGCCACAGTCAATTAATTAGCCTGACAAAAAAGGGGAATTTGCCCTGATTCGTGGGGAAGGGGGTTATAATCTATATATGTTTTTAGAACATAAAGCTTTTTTAAATTTTACTAAATTCCCCAAAATTTTGGTTTTTTTTGGGTGAAAAATATTATATATTTTTTAAAGTTCAAAAATAATTTAAAACTTGCTAAAAAATAAGTAATTATTTGTTTTAATTTTTTTTGTTCTTTCTTAAAAAAAAACTTAAAATTTAACGTTTCATTTAAGTCTTTTTTTAAATCTTTGGTTTAACAATTTTTTTTTTTCCCATCTGGTCATACACGAAAAAATCAGAATTTTTCCCGATTTGTGAACAGGCCTTACCCCATGTGGGGGGTTTTTTCCATTTCCTTTGGTTTTTTCCTTGGTTTAGTGGTAAAGGCAGTCGGAAAGGGTTTGCAAAATGGCATGTCTTTGGAATCATTGGGATGGTGGCAATTTATCTTCTCAATTTTTCCATTTAAAATTGTCCCTTTGATGTTTTTTCAAATTTTTTATAAAAGTCTGTACCTTAATTTGGTGGTTTTTTTTGAGGAAATGATGGGAATTTTCCAATGTTAAAATATGTGGTGCATCCTTTAATCAAAAAATTAAAATTCAGTTGGATAATTGCCTTCGTCTTGATTCATTACGTATCATGGACTTATCTTTTGTACCCCCCGGTTTTTTTTTTGGTTCTAAAATTCATGCTTTCATCCTTTTTTTTTTGCTGCTAATATTGCGTGCTGGCCACTGATGATTTTTGTAATTATGTGCAATTTTGGGGAAAATTTTATGAATCAATTCGTCTGTGGTCGCTATGATGTTCAAAGTTTGTTGGCAATGTGATCATCGTGTGGAATCATCGTTGGCTTTTTCCCATTCCCAATACCCAACAATTTTTTTTTGGAAACGTTCAGAGGTTTCATCATGTTGTGTTGTATACATATTGGTCTTAAAAGTCAATTTCTGTATGTGTCGCCATAAAACTGATGATTTCAGGCATGCATTAATTATGCGGTGTTGATCTTGGTATAACTGGTAGAGTTTGCCGGAAACCCCCGACAAAAAATGAGTGCGCCCCCGAAAGCTGGTCTTTTTCCTCTCTCTTTGTGTGATGAAGCGCTTCTAATGTTTTTTTAGGGATGTACATTCATCCCATATAATAGTTGACATAATTGGAGTACTTTCCCCTTGCAGAATTTTGTTGATATTGCATGGGTGTCTCAGTGATTTGCTTTAAAGGAATTTCAGCGCTGAATGCGCTTTTCCCCAACCATCTAAAAGAGTTGCGTTCCCAGAAGATGCGATTGCCAGTGCAATATTATTTCGTGATCGTATGGTTGCCAAAAAAAATAAATGAAAAATTTTTGCCTGGCCTGGGCCATCTTGAAAAATCCTTTTGACTTGTAATTGCATGCATAATTCTTATATCTATCTTTTCCCAAATAAATTTTGGAAGATTCTTTTAAACAAATGTCCAATTCGTTGTATCAAAGTTGTTTCTCGTTCCAACTCACAATCGAAAGGTTGTTTGAATCGTTCTGGCCATCCATTCCCAATTGCCCCAGTGCTTTATTAGTGATTCCCAAACTTTTCCCTAAATTAAACCAATCCCTCATTATAACTTTGGTGTAATTTGAATTCAGGTTTTATTGCCCCGCAAGCGATGTAGGTTTCTTCACTCATGTATCTTTGATTTTTTCCCAAAGTTCTTTTTGGTTGGATGGGAACACGGGTTAAAATTTTGCAAATATTGCGTATTTCTGTGGGCGTCAATTTGGTGCATCACCAGTGAACCCAATGTGCATCGTTTTCAAGAAGATTTAATTCTTGAAAATTTTCGATAATGCAACGTGACCCTTAACTTTTTTCAATTCTTGGAAGGATGTTGGTCCCCTTTTTTGATTAACAGTAATCCCAAATAAAAACATTTTGCATTGTTTGGATGAAAAGTGTACAAACACCCCGATTGGTGAAAATAAAATTTGGGAAAGTCCTTCAACTACTTTACCTTGTTTGCGCGTTGAAACTTTTCCGCTGCATTCATGTGTAGTATTTGGCAGTTCAGGGTAAAGTGCGTTTTTCAAAAATATCATCTCTACACAATGAGAAAAATGCAGTTAACGTTGTTGGCGATGGTGACAATGCTCGTGCATGGCATTATCTGTTAGAAGTACACCCCGTCCATTTTTTCAAGGTGCACTGCCAAATGAACAACTGTTGGATGTGTTCAGAAATTTGGGAAAAGATAAAATGCGCCATCTGCTTCATTGCTACTAAATTTAAAGTCCCATTATTTCGATTTTCGATGGATGCAGTTATATTTGCCACTCCCAAAAAAACCCCTATTGCTTCCTTTGTTGACATTTTCAATTTAAAACGATTTCACCGAATTACAAACAGATGATGAAAACAATTCAGGATTTTGATTAAAACTGTAGCAATACATAAAAATCTCCATTTTAATAACCCATTTGGGAAAAGGGGCTGTAATCATAATTAGTATTGTTGGAATCCCCGTTTAAAACACGTCAGTTTAGTCTGAAAAATAGTGCTATCCGAAAGGTTTGCGACTTGCTTCCCTTTCGTTGTTCCTGAACGGACTTGAGCAGTGCGTACTCGATTTGGGTTCCGTCTTGCTTTTTGCTCGTCTGTTTCGGACGAACGGGCTTGCAGTGCGTCTCAGCAGTTTGCAGTCTTCTTTTTGTCATCTGTTTCTGAAGCTAATAAAGCCTTTTCTTTCGTGCTCTAGGTGTAGATGGGCCAATAGCTTTTCGTTCGGAGGCATAATTGCTTGTGGAAAATTTTGAAGAGCGTGTGGAAATAACTGCATCTTTTATTCTTCCCATAATTAAATTCACTTTGATGTTTCCGGGAAAAAATAAAAAAAAATTTGCATTTGATTAAAATTTTATTGGAAAAATAAAAATGAGAAAATGTTTTGAAAAATCAGGAAAACTTATGAATCATTTTGAAAAAATTTCCCAACCTATTGAAATGGGTTTCAATTTGGGTTTCACCCCCTATGGGGGTAATGGTATGGATTGATTTACAAAATATTAAATGGTCACCCCCTTTTTTCATTAATTAATATTGGTAAAATTCAGGCATAATAAATTTCAAATGTGGAAAATTCGTGAAAAAGGTGTGGGAAATAACTGCAGCTTGTTTGTCTTCACACGGAATCAAAAATCACTGTTGATGTTTCCTGGGTAAATAAAAAAAAATTGTTTTTTTAAAAATTTTAGGGAAAAGCATGAAACTGCAGTAAAATGTTTTAAAAAAACAGGAAAACTTTTAATCATTTGTCGAAAAAATTTCCCCCACCTTTGCGAAATGTTTTTACTAATTTGAATTGCACGCCGCTTGGGGTCAATGGTATGGATTGATTTAAAAAAAATAAATGGTAACCCGTTTCTTTGGAAATTTAAAATTTGGGGAATATTCATACATAACGTGTCTTTTTACATCAGGTAAACGTTGATGGCAAAAAAACCATCGCCCTTTATAGAAATGGGCCAAAAACTTCCTCAAATGAACGTATTCCCCGGATGTAGTTTTTTTTTGGTTTTTGAATATAGAGAATTTTGCCAACATAGCTAACAAACATTGATGGAATAGATGGAACTTAAAATATGATTTGCAGTATCTATGATCATGATTAAAACAAACCTTCGCCCGAAATATTTACTTTTAAAAGGGTTGTTTGAAATTTGACTTGAAACATACGTCATCGAAACTGTAATGCACATATTAAACTTCCGGAAAAACCCCGATGGGTCGTTTTCGTCGGAAACGTTTGGGTTTCGTTAGAAACCCCGATAAAAGGCGTGTTATTATTTTTTTTGATTGTTTTGAAAAGCTTCAGCGCTACCTATTTCAAACTGTGACAGGTAGCATCCCGACATTAAAACAAATATATCCTGTAAATTTTGCTACATCTGTTAGTATTTCCAGTCTATAGGTAACAAACATACATACAAAATACACTCTTTTTTATAATAGGTATAGTTAATAATTCCTATTGTTAAAGCAACTTTGTTGGATAATTTTGTTTGGTATGTTTTTTGTTTTAAAATAAATTCGTCTATAACAAAATCTGGGAATGGGGTCATGTGACCGGTTGGGCTTTTTTTCCCTCTTTTGCTAAGTCCGCAGGTGTTCTTTATGCCCAAATTTTTAATCACTCTTTGTATATGTTGATCTTTCCCAAAGAACTTTATACGTTGCCATTTTTTGTGCCCCAAACATGACCCACGCATGGACACATGCCCCCGTTTCATCAAACCTTCAGCCCCTCTTCGACATGCGGGGGGTAAATGGTTCTTTCTTTACACCCCAAATTTGGGCCCCGGTAACCACTCGGCGTTTGGGAAACAAAAGAAAAAATATCAAGAACAGGAAGAAAAGGAAAATATTAAAGATAACGTTTTAAAAGGACAAAATCTACTCCGATCAAAAAAGGAACCGAACTGATGACTGTGACTTGGATCCCAAACTCTCAAATAATATTGTCATTGGGTGAGTGAAAAAGGGGGCAAATACGTTTGTAATGCATGGATGCTGGGCGAAGGTTACTAATCTTTTTGCCACCGCCTAAATAACTTTATTTGTCCATATCTATGCCATTATTTGCAAAACGTCATGATCATTATGATAATGCATATAACCCCGCTCTCTCTCTCTTTTTGCCTTTTCGGGTCGGGCATAGGCCCTCAAAACTCATGCCAAGTCTTTCTATCTCTAAAACCCCTGCAGCCCCCCTCCAGCTCTTTTTTATATTGTTGTCTCCGCCTCAAATCTCGTCTCTGTTTTTGGCCCCCCATTTTTTCCCTTCCCCTCGGGTTCAAAGGCCCCCTTCTTTTTTATATTCCCCGGTTTCGAAAAGTGGCCTATCCAGCGCCGCGTTTTTTCCTAACCGTTCCCTGGAATCTGTCTTGTTCTCTAAAAGTTCCTCTTTGTGACCCTATCATACCATTTTTTTCCCCTTATTCTGCCAACCCCAGTTGATGAATGTTTGCAATTTTCCCAAATTTTTTAGTTGTTCTCCATGTTTCTGACCCTAAGTAGAATTGTTTTAACTTGAGTTAAATATCCAATTTTTTTCTGTTTTGATTTCTTTGGACTTAAATGTTTCCCAGTGCAATGAGTTTTCCTTCTGTATTCTTTTTTTAACATCTCTTCTTTTTTCCCCCCTCTTTGTCTACGTTGCTGCCCAAATATTGTTGATTCTACCTCTTAAAGTGGGGTTTGGGGAATCAGTTGTCGTTTGCTTGGTATCTTTCAATTTCGTTTGTTGTTTGCCCCAATATATTTTTTTTCCCCATTAAATTTAGCCCAGTTGCTGGCCCTTTGATTCAATGTTTTAGCATCCGCATCTGATTTCGTTTTGTGACGAAGGGTATATCATGCGGTCCATATCATCTATTGCTCTGTCAGACCCATTGGATTCCTTTTCTGGTGTTAGTTACTGTGGTTTATAATCCAGTCTATTGTCAGTAAGAACAACAAAGGTGATAAAACACCCCTGACCCCCTGTTTCTTTAAAAAGTATATTTAGTTTACCTTCAGATAACTCCATTTCATATCTGTATATTTGCTTTTATTAGGTTAATAATTTTCTGTAGGTTCCATAGTGCCTCATTAATTTAAAAGGGTTTCCTTCAATACTGTCAAAGCCTTCTCATAACCCACAAATCCTATATAAAGTGAGGATTTCCATTTCAATACTTTGCTCTATTATTATACGTAATGTGGTATCGGGTTTCCCCGGGATCTATTTGGTCGGAAGCCTGCCTGTTCATCTTTAGCTTTATATCGATGGCATCTCTCAGTCTCCCCAGGATGACTCTGCTTAGTATTTTCCCAGGTACTGACAACAGCATTTTTCCCCCTATATTTTTCCCACACTTCTAAAGTCCCTTTCTTTGGTGCTTCCCCAGGTATCATTTCTCCCAGTTTGCTGGTATTTCTTCAGTCTCCCAGAGACTGCTAAATAATTTATACAGTATTTCTGTGGATGTGTTTATGTAGGTTTAATCGTCTCCTGGAATACCATCTGGATACCCTTTCCCATCTTTTTAAAAGTTTAATGGCTTACTAATCTCCTCCTTGGATGGTTTCTCACAGTTGATGCCCAAGTCAATTTCTGCCGGTTGGATATCTGGGGGGTTTGTAGGTACTGGTCTATTCAGGAGTTCCTTGGAGTTTCCATCCATCTTTCCATTTGGTCTTTTAAATTAGTGATAGTTTCCCCTCTATTTTTGATAAACCCATTTGATGCTGTATTTTCCTGCTAGCTTTCTGGTGATTTGTAAGACCCCAAAAGGTTTCCTTTTCCTGAAACTACCTCTGCTTCTCTTGCTAGATCTTCTACGTATTGTCTTTTCTCTAACTTTATTTGTTTCTTCACTTTCTTGCTAGCTTCTGTGTATTTTTCCCTGGGCTATCTCTTTGGCAGTTCTAGTTTTGCTATTATTTAAATCTGCTTTCCTCTTTTTCCTTTCTTCTTTTTCCCTTGGAGTTTCTGGAGTTATCCATGCCTTATGATTCCCTCCTTCTTTCCTAATCCTCTGTGCATGTTTCATTCCAAATATTTTGGCTTGCTGCCGTTCTTTTCACTCACCTCATCTTCTAATTGCCGCAACACCTCATACTTATTAGAGACTGTGACCGTGAACTGTTCCTTTGTTTCTTGACTTCGAGTATCCACATTATATTGGTGTCTATGTTCATGGGATGTTATGTATCGCTTAAGCTTCAGTTTAATTTTACTTATCAGCAAATGGTGATCCGAATCACATCTGCCCCCTTAGAACCCTTACATCTTGTAGAGATGACCTGAATTTCTTGTTTATGCATATGTGGTCAATTTGATTTTCTGTTCTGTGATTTGGTGATACCCCGGTTGCTTTGTATTCTTTTATGTGAAAAGACACTTCACCCATGACGTATTGATTCGCTGCACAGAAATTGGGGAATAGTTCTCCATTTTCGTTCATTATCCTAGTCCGTGTTTCCCCATGATCTCCTCGTAGCCTATGTTGTCCGAACCTATTTTGGCATTGAGGTCACCCATCAGAATGTTGATGTTCCCATTTCTCTGATTACCTATACTATTTTGAAGTTTTATGTAAAATTCCTCTTTTACTTGTTCCTCTTTATCATTGGTAGGTGCAAAACACTAGGTCACATTCAAGAATCTTTTTTTTGGTGGCTCAATTTTCGTATTACCAGGCCCACTTTCCCTTTTTATTATATTCCCCCTTCTTTGGTAGCATTAAAGCCCCCCCTTCCCTATTGGAGCATTTTCTTACATTCCAAAACAGCATTGTTTCCCCTGTTTTTTGACATTGTTTGCCTGAAATTCCCAACTATTTTCCTTAACCAAGATCAATCCCTTTAAATTTTCATCTCATTTACAACCGGGCTGTCTTTCCTTTTTATACATCTTCTAACATTCAGGTGCCAATTCTGGGCTTTTCCAAATGAAAGGAAGATAATCTGCAGTGTAGACTCCTTGCGGCTTTCTCTCCTTATCCTCTTCTAGAAGAGCTTCCTTTCCTCTTGTTTGCAATTTTTATTTCATTTTTGTGACTTGTTCGGTTGGGTTTGGGTTTTGTTAAAATTTTCCTGGATAAGTGCCCCCCTACCAAAACCCCCCTTGGGGCCCCCTTACGACAATTTGGGTCCAGTGCCCTACTCTTTTCTCCCCCTTTCACCCCCAACACGGGCGTGCATATAACTATATGAAGAAAAAATACAACTGTCAAATATTGTCCTAAAAAAACTTTTTTACCCCCAAAGTTCCATCAAATTTTTCTTTCTCTTAGGTTGATGTCCCGCCTCTGAGCCGCTATTTCAAACCTGTTACTCCCGAATCCATCTTCTCCATGGTCTTCCTCTTCTCGTTGCCAGTATGACTTCTTCCATGATGGTCTTGTCAGCCCTCCAAAGAAAAATTTCTGAAAATATCAACAAAAATAATATTTTCGGGCATATAAAGACAGCATGGGCATCTGTAGCTTAAGTTGTCATAAGTTGGTTCAACCCCAAAATACCTGGTTCAAAACCGTGCAGACAGTTTGGAAGAAAAATTTTTTCCGTTAATTTTTTCAAAAAGGGAAAAATTGCCTCACTTTCAAAAAACAAAAACTACTGAAAGTATAAGTTTGCCTAAAAATCAACACTCGTTTACTGTGGGTTTTTCGTCCCATAAAGGATATGGACTACAAAAATACCAGGGCTGACCACGAGGTTTGAAACTTCATTGTCCCGACAAATGGTCTGCAATGTGTTGTGTGCTTACTCTGCATCTTCTTTAGGAAGGGGAAAGGAAAATTAGTGGCCCGCAATGGCCAGTTGATTGATATAATCATTATCATTTTTCATTCGTGGCTTGTGTGCTTCGTCTTTTTTTCAATATGATCTTGCGGCGGGGCCGAAAACCAGCGGGATCCTGGTGTCATTTTTAAGTGGTCAAATTATTTTTTTA
>JADZMA010002361.1:0-12301 GCA_020796225.1 Arion vulgaris
ACTGGGGGTAAGGAAATGGAAACTGCGTTATGAAAAAGGGGGGGAGAAAATTTAACCTATGAAAACAGTACATTGACAATTGATATAAAAGATAGCACTGTTTTGCATTAAATAATAGATAAAAGGGAAACACTTTTGTGCATTAAATAATGAGTATTAAAGATAAACTTTTGTGCATTGAAATAATGTGTTTTAAAAGATATCACTTTTGTGCATTTTTACGAGATGAATGTAAATAGCACTGTGTGTGGGTATATGAACAGGTAACACTGTATTTTTAGAAATATTTGGGTGTACCTTAGAGATGAGGAGAGATGCATTAGTTTCATTATCTTTGGGAAAAATTTAAGAGGGTGGGCCTTAATAGTTTGGGGAATGATGTGGGTGGAAGTAAATTGAATATTTTTTTTTAAAAATTCCCCCTCCCAGGGGAAAGGGGGGAAATTTCCTGGTTGTAAAATTTTTTGACAATCGGGGCATTCGACTGGAGAGAAAGGGTGAAATGTAATTTAATTTTTTTTTTGATGTGTAACCATGTGTCACTAACGCCTGGTTAATGTCCTTGTACTGTAACATATGCTGGGGGTTCGCAGAGAGGCGATGGGGTGGGGCATGTTAGAATGGGTTTGACATTGGGGATTATATTCCATTAATTAGTACTATTTTGGAGACAGGAATTGTGGGGACCTTTTTAAAAAGCTGTTTCTGTGAAAAAGAAGATGTGCTTTTGAAAGGGACTAGAGAATATGGGGGCTAAGAGATGTACCAAGGGGAAAAAGGGAAAAATTGGGGATCGCTTTGGGCTAAAGAGAAGTGATTTTGCACAAAGGGGAATCAGAGCTAAAAGTATTTTTGGGGGCATTAGCGCAGATATACACTGGTTTGCACCAGAATGAGACTTAAAGTAAAATAAAAGCTGTCAAGGGGCAAAAGGGATGCATATGGTGTGGTTTTTGGGCGTTGGAAAACGCCTTTGTTAAGTGAAGGGGATATAAAAGGGGGTATGACCAATTGGGAATTTTTAAAATCAGTAGCCTAATGACCTGGTGTATTAGGAGAAGGCTGTGTAGATGGAGATTGTGCCTAGATGGAAGATGTAAACATTGGGGAAAGGAGAAATATGTATGGACAATTTAATTGTACAATTTGGGTTTTGAATTATATGCATTGATATTAACTTATTTTTTTGTATTTTCTATATCCAATTTGATGGAAAGAAACAGCCACCAGTTTTGAGCTGATAGATCCAGGGGCTAACCCAATGTGCCCCGGGGTCGGCAGAAATGTATCATGGAAAGACCCACCAGCAATTTGTTCGATTGTCCTCCAGGTTTTTTCTATCCCTAGGGGGGGTTTCCCCATTGGGTCGACAGATCTCAGTTTTTGTAATCATTTTTTTTTTGGTGCCTATGTAATCTTTTTGTTTTGTTCATTTACCTTGTATTGATCGTTGGAATTGATATTGATTAATAATTTTGTTTCCTTGGATATGAAGGGGATGAAACCTGCCTTTTTTGGTTTTGTTTAACTTAAATTGATTATTTTTTATTGCATGTTTATAAAAACGTTTAAAATGTGTTTTTTAAGTATCAGGTAGTGGAATTTATAGAATATAATTGTATTCTTTAACAGGGGAATTTGGTTTTAGATCGTCCAAATGGATATCTTATGTTACCGTCTTGGTCAAAGGGTGGACCAGGACATGGTACCCGGGCAAATCCGTCAAGGTTGGACTGAACCCAGGGTGCGAGATTTTTGGGGATGGGAAGATTGTGGAAAAAGGGGGGCACTCAGTGGTGCTGAACCCCCGAGGTAGGGAACAGGGGTGAGACAAAAGGGAAAAATTGAGGCAAACGGGCCCAAATTGGAACGGGATGAGTACACAGGGGAGAACATGATGAGAAATTTAGAGGATATGACATACGGATCAAAGGGGTTTTGAGGTACTAGATCCAGATTTTATCTTTTGATTGTCGGTTTCAATGAAATTGTTTATTACTTTCTGTCATGTTTTATGCATTGGATATATATTGACGTGAAATTTGTTGTACATAGATGGGTTTTTTTTATAGTACCATCTATAATAAATAGACCTTTTAAAATTTACTTTCATAAAAGAAAGCAGGTCATGAATGGGATAATTTATTGTTTTGGGCATATGGAATGCTGAAATTTTCTTAGGTCTGGAGGACAAAAGAGGGACTGGGGAGTTTTTTTTTCAGGATACAATAGGAGATAACTGTCTGATAAATTTAAGAGGCGTTCGTTAAGTAATTTTTATCTTGACGGAAAATACATGGTGAGCGGGGGTTTTTTTTTTTTCTTCTTGAGGTTTGTCCGTTTGAGAGATGGTGATTTTCATTAGAGACAGTGTCGGTGTGTACCTGTGTTTTGGGGAGAGTTGAAATTATGAGGTATTGGAGATAGAACTGGAAAAGATGTTTAACCAGACTGTCAGGGAAACATTTTACCGGTTTATATGCTTTTGGAATTAACTAGGGGTTTTAAATTCTGATCAGCGAGAAGATAGAGTGCCGGGGGCATTTAGAGGCTCTAAAAGGGATGGGGATACACATGAGAGGTAGACTTTAATTTAGATCCACATACGCATTAGGGGTTTCCCCGGCCCATTAGTTTTACTTGGGGTTTTTTTCTTTGTATTTTTCCGGGCGGGGAAATTGAAATGATGAAATGTATATATTGTTTTTTTGGGTTTTGAATTGATGTTGTAGTAAAACATTGCAAAGGGGTTTCATGTTAGATGATTCTATCGATGTAATGGAGATAAATTTTCATTGGAGCTCGAGAATATGATATTAACTGGATGTATTTAGTTTTTCCCTTTTGTTTCGTTCTTATCTGGCTTGATGTATGCCCCTGTGTTTTTTATGGTTTAGAATATCTGATACCTTGACCTGCCGGTTAGAAAAGGTTGGAATGGGGATTTTTGGGGAGTTTTAGGAGGATGGAACTTTAGAACTTTAGGATGAGCTAAAGTTCTAGATGGCATAGGGTGGTCTTAACAGTTTCACTGTTATGATTAGGGGGATATTCGGGGTCACCCCAAAAAACCCCCTTTTTTTTGCACTGGGTGTCCTTGAGTCTTGGTCACCTTGTTTACAAAAATTTAGTTGTGGCAGTTTACTAACCGGACAAGTTATCCCATGGTTTTGGGGGCTCCCTTTTAAACTCGGGGAAAACTCGAGATCCGGTAGGGGGAGCTGGGGTTTGGTTACATATATTGTGGGAAATTTAGATTTAAAAAAAAGCGACGCACACTAAAAGGGGGGATATAGTTATAGACAGGGGAAAAGTGGAACTTTAGATTTAGAAGAGAGACACACACACACAGAGGGGGAAAATAGTTATGGTAAGGAAAGAAAAGGACTGAGGAACAAACAGACAGGGTTTCCGGGGTGAAATTATTGAGAGAGGGAAAACTAACATAGTCTTTTTATTTTTACAAAATTTAAGGAACATTAAGTTTGAACAATGGGAGATAGTCAGAAGTGAAAAGCAAGTGAAAAGCGAATATTTTTTCATACGGAGAGACATACAACCAAATCATCTGTGAATAATGGTGTTGTTGTGAACTCACCCAGAACCTTGATGACCAGAGAAAAAATGGTTTTCATACGGAGAGACATATAACCTTCCCAAACATCTGATAATATTGGTGTTGTTTGGGAAAAAACACCCCATGACCCGAACCTTTGACCAGAACAAGACGACCAGAGACCAGACGAACCCGTTCTAGAGAGGCCCCTTCACACCTAGGGGAGACGACGTCCGCTTTTAGTATGAGGGTTTAAAAAAAAACTTTAACCTGGTAAACAAATTTAACTGTTTTCGAGGGAAATGAAAACCCTGTTCAACGAACTTTTCAGTGATGGGAGAGGTTGAGGCGGGCCCCTTTGACCCTGTATTTTGAACAGAGTGTGCCACCAACTAGCATACATAATTTGGCATGACCATGTCAAATCCTTGGTTGATGTGAGTTGACCATAAGGTAAAGAACAATTTTTAACAAAATATATTGTTTAATTGTAAATGAATAATTGCGGGGAACTTATAAGACGGTTTCCTTTTGGTTAAAAAATAATTGGTTGTGTGAGTTGATGCTAGGATTGTTTTTTAAGAAAACACAGGGGTCCAAAATGAGGTTGGTTAGGGAGTTACCTGTGAATCAAATTTTTCTTTTCTTTAAAACTTATTGTTTTTAAGCGAAATGGTCTTTTGTGTGTTCCTTGCATCTTCATGGGGAAATATCATTCTATTAAATTAAAACTAAAAATTTTTAACAAGGGCCTTTCCAAAAAGCCTGTTATAAGGTTCCTTTTTTGCAGCTGACCGGATTTTTAGAAATTTTATTGTCCGGCCCCAAAAGTACTGCCATTAAATAAATTATAGGTCAGATAGTTTAGTATTGTGTGGATAGTATGTAGTAGAAAATTCCTGGAAGTTAGTGAAGCGTGAAATTAGGTAACAATAGGCTGTGTAGATTGTGACTGTGGAGTACTAGGTAGTGTTTATGTGGGTATTATCATTAACATTTTTTCAATTTTTGATATTAATGACTTAGTATTGCAGGTTAATATTGTTTAATTTCAAGATTGAATTGTGAAATACTATTTTATATTGTATAATTTGTGAAAATTTTAGGCATACAAAACAAGGACGTCTTATGTTAGAAGGGTTATAGGTTAGAGGTTTCTTTTTTTTGCCTGATATTTTCAACTGTCATGGGGTGGGGCATTTGCCTTTTGGGAAAATTTGCAGAAATTATAGGCAAGCAAAAAAATTTTGGACATAGGTCAGGGAAGTAGTGTTTTTGAGACAGACGAATGTATGCCATCAACTGTTTTTGAAAAATAAATGTCCGAGTAAAAAACAGTATGAGAAAATAGACTCTTTAAGTTAGAGTTTTATAAAATAAAGAAAATGAAGAACCCAAAAAAGAAATTTAGAACTCTGGAAAGTTAAAGGAGTTTCAAAAAGAACCAGTCTATGTGTATCCCATTGAAGATTTGGAAAAAAATTAGATAATGCGGGGGATGTAAATAGGGGGAAAGCTAGAGTATAGGGGTGAGCTGTGGGGGAAAATATGGTAGGGAGGAAATATATAGGTAAAAAAGGAGAGAAAAAAAGAAATAACAGGGTTGAAGAAGACAAAAAAGTTACAAAAGATGTTAAGGAAAAACAAGAACAACTAAAAGGTTACAGGTAGACAAAAACAAGCAAGATGAGTTAAGAGATCTTAGATGAATAAACGGTTGAAAAGAAAAATAGAAGAGATACAAAAAATATGTAGTGTGGAAAATAAAAAGAAGATCATCGGCGCTGAAAAATCGGTAAAAATGTTACAAAAGGAGAAAAGGGGATCTGGGTGGGTAAATAGTCTTTCAACCGCATTGATGAACTGAAAAAAAAGTAGCAGAATAAGAACTGGAACAAGGCACGGAATGGAATGATCTGTTTCAAAAATGGGTAGGAAAAACGCCCCAAAAAAAAAAGGCAGAGGGTTCAAGGTGTCAAGGTAGAAAAAGATGTTAAGTAGATGCAACTGGCGGCGGTGAAATGGAAACTGCGTTATGAAAAAGGGGGGGGAAATTGAACAACTATGAATACAGTACATTAAATTTATATAAGAGATACACTTTTGTGCATTGAAATAATAGTTTAATGCAATGTGTGTGCATTGAAATAATGAGTTTTAAAAGATAACACTTTTGTGCATTGAAATAATGAGTAAAGAAATGCCCGTGTGTTCATTGAAATAATTTTATTAAGAATAGCACTTTTGTGCATTTAAATAATGTGTATTAAAGTGCACGGTTTTGCATTGAAATAATTTTATTAAGAATGGGACTTTTGTGCATTGTAATTAAGAGATGAATGTAAAAGGCACTGTGTGGAGGTATATGAAAAGGTAACATGATTACTGAAAAATATTTGGATGTAAAAGAGAAGGGGGAAGTCATTTGGGGATATCATTATCATTGAAATATTTAAAAGGGGGGATAACGGGCCTTAATAGTTTGGAGATAGTGATGTGGGTGCGTAAGTAACGAATATTTTTTAAAATTATCCCCGGGGAAAGGGGTTACCTGGTTGTAAAAAGTTATTGACAATCTGCATCGCTGGGAGAAGAGTAGGTGGAAAAGTACATATTTAATTTTTTTTTTTATGTGTAACCAGGGGTCACTAAGCTTTTGCCTGGTTAATTTCCCTTTTTGATAACTTATATGCTGGGAGTTCGCAAAAGGCGATGTATGAGTGGTGCATGTTAGAATGGGTTATGACATTATTTTTTATCTCCATTCAATTGTATTTGGAGACAGTGTTTTTCCCTTTAACAACTTTTTGTATAATAGAAAATGTGGGTTGGGAAGGCACTGAGAGAATGCAGAGGGAGGGGGATGTGTACCAAGGGGAAAAAGGGTATTGGAAGATCGGCTTTGGGGTAAAGGAAAAGTGATGTGTGCACATTAAAGAATCAGAGCTACAGAGTGATTTGGGGGCATTAGGCAGATATACACTAGAATATTACCCGAGATGAGACTTAAAAATAGTAAAACGGCATTGTAGGGGATTACAGGATGATATGGGTAAAATTTGGTAAGGCAAATAGTTTGTTAATGAAGGGGGGTAAAAGGGGTAGACCAATTAGGAAATTGCGATATGAGTACAGTGAGCCAAGACCTGGGGTATTAGTTTAGAAGGACATTTTACGATGGAGTTTTGCCTAGATGGAGATGTAAACATTGGGGGTAAAAAATATGAGGACAATTTAATACAATTTGCTTTTAATTATATCATTGATATTAATTTTCCTTTTTTGTATTTTCATATATCCCAATTTGATGGGAAAGAATCAGCCACCAGTTTTGAGTGATAGATCCGTTTGGGGCTAACCCAATTGCCCGGGGGCAGGGAAAATGTTCTGGAAAAACCCCCCAGAATTTGTTCCCGTTGTCCTCCATGAACACATTATCTATCGGTAGGGGGGGTCCTGCATTGGCTCGCAGATCTCAGTTTTTTGTAATCATTTTTTTTTTTGGTGCTGTGTAATCTTTTATGTTTTTTTCATTACTACCTTGTATTGATGCAGTTGGAATTGATATTGATTAATAATTTTGTTTACCTTGGATATGAAGGCGGAATCCGCCTTTGTTGGGGATTTGTATTGAACTTAAATTGATTTTGATACTCGCTATGTTTTAAAGACTTTAAAATGTTTCTTTAAGTATCAGGGGAGTGGGAAATTTTTATGAATATAATTGTATTGCTTTAACAGGGGGAAAGTGTTTTGGGGATCGTCCCAAAATGGATATCTTATGTTTCCGTCTTGGTCTAAGGATGGTACCAGGATGTGGTACCAGGGCTAAGTCCGTCGGGAAGGTTGGACTGAACCCCGGGGCTTGAGATTTTTTTTTGGGGATGGGGAAGAGTGTGGAAAAAGGGGGGCATCGGGGAATGCTGAACCCCCGAGGTAGGAACAGGCGGTGAGACAAGGAAAATTGGGAAAGGGGAAAATGGAACTGTGCATGAGTACACAGTGGGAGAACATGATGAGAAATCAGGGGGTATGACATCGGATCAAGTAGTTCTGAGGGGACTAGATGAGTTGTTATCGTTTTTATTGTCAGTTGCAATGGAATTGGTTTTTACTTTCTGTCATGTATTGATGCATTGAGATATATATTGACGTGTAAATTTTTTTTACATAGATGGGTTTTTTTTTATAGTACCATGCTATAAGTAAATAGACCTTTGAATTGTACTTTCATAACATAAATTGAATATGAATGGGATGAATTTATTGTTTGGACATATGGAAAGCTGGAAAATTTTTTTAGGTCTGAGAGGAGAAGAGAGGGGCTAGAAGATTGGGTTTTTTCAGGTCAATGGGGGGAAAAATGCATTAAATTTAAATAGTGCTTTTGCACGTTAAGGAATTTGATCTTTACGGAGATACAGTAGGTGAGCGGGGGTTTTTTTCCTTCTTCTTAGGTATTCCAAATTAGAGATGGTGATTTTCTATTGGAAGGGGAGTGTCTGGGTTACCTTTTTTTGGAAAGTTGAGTTGTTTTGTGTACCTTGGAGATAGCGGGGAAACCCAAAATGTTTAACCCGACTGTGAATCTTTTACCGAGTTATATGCTTTTGGGAAATTTAAATAGGGTTTTTTTATCTGATACAGGAGAAGATGAGTGCCAGAGGGGCATCTTAAAAGCTCTAAAAGGGTATGGCGATACACTGAGAGGGGGGACTTATACAATTGAGATCCAATACGCATTAGGTGTTTCGCACGGCACATTGGTTTTCTTGGGTTTTTTTCTTGGTGTATTTTCCAGGTAACCCCGGGAAATTAAATGATGGGGAAAGTATATTGTTTTTTTGGGTTTGAATTGATGTTGTAGTAAAAAATT
This sequence comes from Arion vulgaris, assembly GCA_020796225.1. Classification (NCBI taxonomy): domain Eukaryota; kingdom Metazoa; phylum Mollusca; class Gastropoda; order Stylommatophora; family Arionidae; genus Arion; species Arion vulgaris. The sequence continues at coordinate 8,433 of JADZMA010002361.1, forward strand.
GAAGGGTTGCATGTTAGATGATTATATCGATGTAATGGAGATAAATTTTCATTTGAGCTCAATAGAATATGATATTAACTGGATGTTTTAGTTTTTTATTTAGTTTTTTGTTCTTATCTGGGATGTATCCCCATGTGATTTTTTTATATGGTTTAGAATTCTGATACCTTACCCGCCGGTTAGAAGGTTGGAATGGGGATTTGGGAGTTTTGGGATGGAACTTTAGAACTTTAGGGTAGAGCTAAAGTTCTGATATAGGATGGTCTGTAACAGTTTTACTGTTTGATTAAAGGGGATATTCGGGGGGTCAACCCCAAAAAATTTTTTATGGGGGTCCTTGGTCTGTAGGGAAACACCTTGTTTACAAATATTTGTTTCTGACCGCTTTTAACTCAGGGAAAATTTATCCCCTGATATTGGGGGCCCAACTGGAAATTCGGACCCCTAGGGGGGTGGGGGTTTGGTTTAAATATTCATGAAATTTAGATTTAAAAAAGACGACGACCAAACTCTGAGGGGATATAGTTATAACAGGGAGAAAATGGAACTTTAGATTTAGAAGAGAGACACACACATAGGGGATAAGTTATAGTAAGGAAAAAAAAGGGGTAAAAGGGCACACGGACGAGTTCCGTTATGGATTATTGAGAGGAAGACCCATAGTCTTTTATATTTTTTTGACACAAAAGGGAAAATTGCTTTGAACAATGGGAATATCAAAATGAAAAGCAAGTGAAAAAGGGAAAATTGTTTTCTTTTACGGAGAGACATACAACCTTACAATCATCTGATGAATAATGGTTTGTTTTGAAAAATCACCCAGAGACCTTGATGACCAAAAAAAATGGTTTTCATATGGAGGACATATAACCTTCCCAAACATGTGAATATTGGTGTTGTTGTGAACAAACACCCCCGATGACCAGAGACCTTGATAAGAGACAAGACGACCAGAGACCAGACGAACCAGTTCTAAAAAGGTCCCGACCTAGGCCGGACACGTCCGCTTTAAATATGAGGATTAAAACAAAATTTTAACCCCGGGAAACAAAATTTTAAATGTTTTCGAGGGAAATGAAAACCTGTTCAACGAACTTTTTAGTGATGGTAAAAGTTCGAACGGCCCCTTTTGGGAAATGTATTTTGAACAGAGTGTACCAACTAGCATACAGAAATTTTTTGGCATGACCAGTCAAACTTAGGTTGATGGGAGTTGACCATTAAAAAACAATTTCTGAACTAAGATTATTGTTTAATTGTGAAATGAACTAAGCGGGGAACTTATAAGAGTTTCCATATTAGAGTATAGAATGAATTAGGGTTTATGTGATTGATTATATTGTTTTTTAAATATACAAAGGGTTCCAAAATACGTTGAGTTAGGGGAAATTACCTGTGAATCAATATTTTTCTTTTAAAAAAACTTATTGTTTTGAAAAGAAGGTGTTTTATGTGTGTTTTAAAATTTTAAAAAAATTTCTTTAAATTAAACCACTCCCCTTTCCAAAAGGGCCTTGTCCAGTGCCTGTTATACTAGATAGTACAATGATAGTAGTGATTTGGGTTTTTTTTTATTTTGTGCTGGTGCCCCTGTTCACATCATGATTTGCAAAGGGGTTTATTCCTTCAATTTCGGGGAGAGCATATTCCTCGTCCCTCATTTAATGTTTGGTGTTTTTTATCCTTCCTTTGGAATGTACGTGATACCATTGACATGGCTCCCAGGCATGGTCCCGTGGGAAAGATGTTCGATCATGACCTAGACAACCATGCTCTTTTTTCTTTCCGAAACCTTCGCTTTTGCTTTTGGCTCGGTGCCATGGACATCTAACCCTTCGGTTTGGGGCCGAAAAACCCCTAAATCTGGGGAATCTTGGTTTCTCCATCCCGCAATTTAACCCCCACAGAGGGATATCCCGTATCCAACGCGCTACGAAACTGGGAACCATCTTTAACAAACTTTACAAAACTTAAAGAAAAAGGCTTTAAAAATTGGGTGCGTTTTTTTTTAGATCCGGGGGGGGAAGTGGATCGGAAGCAATCTGTCGGGTTCATTTAAAACACATGAGTGATTATTTGGGTTTTTTTTTGGGGCCGTAGGATGGGAAAAATACATTGTCTTGCTTCTTTTTGGGGGCTCTATTTAAGCTCAGGATTATTTCAGAATTTGGGGGATTCCCGGGAGTAATTTTATGGAATTAGTTCTTGTTTTGGGGGTTTTTTGATTGGGGAAACAAATTTAGTTTTGTTTGTTCCCCTTAGTTTTGGGTTTTTTGTATCAAGAGGCTACTTGTGTTGAATTGAATATATTTGGAGTATTTGGAATGTCAATTCATTCCTATGAAATTGTTGAGTGAAATTTAAATGTCTAATACAAATTTTATAATGGGGATCCAAATGTTGGAGGTTTTAATAGATTAATTGAGATTTTGTGTGTGGACTTAGACTAGAAGACGTAGGCTCAAACTACGGTGGAAAAGTTTACGGACTTCGATGACTCGGGACTCTGAGAGATGTTGGAGCAGATTTAAATACTGAAAGTTAGTTCATTCCCTGGAATTGGGGTTGTTAATATTACTTCGTGGAGGGTAGGTAATGTTGATGATTTGGACATTATCATTACAAATTTTCATGACAGATAGTAGAGCAATGTTGATTTTTTTCAGGAGTTCAATAATTCCTCTGGGTCTGGGGGTTGGTTAATATTACCTCATGGAGGTCATATAATGTGATTAGTTTAACATTATATATATTTTATTTTATTTTCAATTTGTAACTTGTTTTTTTTTCTAGTTTCAGATTGCACGACAAGACTTTGACACACAAGAATGACATAACGACAGGTACAAGAAATGTGAGCTGCCCCTAGCCCATCCTATGACATGTGAGAATAGGATGTCACAGTACAGCCACCTCAAATTGGCCAGTTGTTAGCTCTGCTTGAGGAAGTTAAAATGCTGTTGGGTCGCCTTAGGAGACATATGGCGCTTATATTCCATTTATCCTATGCAATGTTGGGAATAATTTTGTATTAATACTGTTTCAGCCTAGAGCACAGAGGGTTTACTGTTGTTGTTAACCATGGTCACCTATGACCGGTTGATGAGTCTGGTTCAACGACGTGTAGTGACTAGTTCCCATTTAGCTCATTCAACTTGGTTTTCCTGGGATCCCGTCAGGATTTTTCCTTTCTTTTCGACCATGGTTGGCAGTTGTAGTTAGTTTTTGTGGAACCACGTTTAACGACGTGTAGTGACTCGTTCCTATTCAGCTCTAACAACTCTAATAACCCTGATGGACTTTACCTGTGCAATTCGAAGTGTGGAATTTCGCCGTCTTGTCGACAACGAGGTCTCCAGTGGGGTGTGTAGCTAGTCAGTCTTCCCCCAGTTGGCAGCTGAGGAACCAGACAGTTAGCTTTAATATGTAGCTTGTATATATTTCGATATTTTATTAGCAGACTTAGTGTTTGCACTCTCTAAGCAGAATGGAAACACTAAAACGAGACATTGATGTAGGTAAACTAATCGACGTAGTTGTGTAGTGACGAGTTAGTAACGATTAGTAAACACAAGAACGACATAAACATTGGGCACGATCAGACGTGTTTTGTGTGATATCATAAATAAATATGCATCTAAGTCAATCATAACTGTGTTTGAGTTATGTGAATACTACACAATGTAACACCATCATCAAAAGATCGTACCCTACTATCATCAATCGATCATGCCCCCTCCTACTACATATCTCTTCTTTTCACTGCCAGCATTTGTCCTAGTGTTTGATTTGCTTTATTGCTTTTATGTTTGATTGTGTAAGTTATTCTCAGAAAAAATTTTCACTAGATATGTATAGTCTTTGACCGG
>JADZMA010002362.1:0-12301 GCA_020796225.1 Arion vulgaris
TGTACGTCCTTACACTACAGGGGACTCTAATACTTATTTACTGTGTTGTAGTTATTGTAATCTACGATTAACGAAATTAATTGTATCAATAAACTGTGGGACTTCATTACAGTGTCAGACCCCCTGATTCCATATGCACGTAATAACTGTACTATTCAATGACAACAGATTAGAAGGTCAAGTTTCTCAAATGTTATTTAGGACACGTCATTTATTGAAACTAGAAAAGTGTTGTTTTAAATCATTCGTTTCTGTGATCATTTATTTTGGGAAGATTACAGAATTACGATATTTAAAACCATAGGAAGCTATCTACAACTTTCTTCTTCTTTGTTTTCTTCTCTCTATTCATGTTCAGCCTCACAGCATCAGTATAAGAAGAGATTTCAGGAACATGCTTTTCTGTGCGCTTAATAAACATTGTGGGGTGGGGGTGGGGGGTGGGGAGATCTCTGGGGTGTAGAGGTTGCTGTTGTTGTTGTCAAACCCCAGGTATTATGAGTTTTCACGCCCTGGTGGTTACCGTGACCCAAGTTTGGGGTGTCAAGAATAGAATCACTGTTACATGCCACGTATGTCATAAGAGGCGACTAAGGAGGTTTGGTTGAAATCGGATGCACGTGTCCTAAACGTGTATAAGTCTATGCGTTTAGGGGCATACCAAACCAATGTGCAACGAGTACACGTTCTTGGCAAAGATCAAACATATCACAAAGAGTGATTCAAATTGGTCGTCAAGAAAGAACGCCAAAAAAAAAAAAAAAAACATTTAGTTTTCACTCGTTTTCTTTTATTGTACGTTGTAGAGATCAACCGGCTTTTTTGTCAGACCCAGAAACCTTCAACAAATCTAAGCGTGTAGTGCTATGCTTAGTGTTGCGGAGACTTCTACCCAGATAGGGTTCACTAGTCATCACTGCAGTATTCTCCTACTTCTACCCAGGTAGGGTTCATTGGTCATCACTGCAGTATTCTCCTACTTGTACCCAGGTAGGGTTCATTAGTCATCACTGCAGTATTCTCCTACTTCTACCCAGGTAGGGTTCATTGGTCATCACTGCAGTATTCTCCTACTTGTACCCAGGTATGGTTCATTGGTCATCACTGCAGTATTCTCCTACTTGTACCCAGGTAGGGTTCATTAGTCATCACTGCAGTATTCTCCTACTTGTACCCAGGTAGGGTTCATTGGTCATCACTGCAGTATTCTCCTACTTGTACCCAGGTAGGGTTCATTAGTCATCACTGCAGTATTCTCCTACTTCTACCCAGGTAGGGATCATTGGTCATCACTGCAGTATTCTCCTACTTCTACCCAGGTAGAGTTCATTGGTCATCACTGCAGTATTCTCCTACTTGTACCCAGGTAGGGTTCATTAGTCATCACTGCAGTATTCTCCTACTTCTACCCAGGTAGGGTTCATTGGTCATCACTGCAGTATTCTCCTACTTGTACCCAGGTAGGGTTCATTGGTCAACACTGCAGTATTCTCCTACTTGTACCCAGGTAGGGATCATTGGTCATCACTGCAGTATTCTCCTACTTCTACCCAGGTAGAGTTCATTGGTCATCACTGCAGTATTCTCCTACTTGTACCCAGGTAGGGTTCATTAGTCATCACTGCAGTATTCTCCTACTTCTACCCAGGTAGGGTTCATTAGTCATCACTGCAGTATTCTCCTACTTGTACCCAGGTAGGGTTCATTAGTCAACACTGCAGTATTCTCTCATTTTTAGTGCGGTTGAAGCTCTAAAAACATCACTTATTGTACTCGGCGGGCATTTGATTATTGTCCAGGGAGCCACTTCCTCCTAAGGTACTCGGTTCTTCTTCTTCTGCGAGCTCCCATATCGGTCACTTATTAAACCACGCTTTGTGGTTTGCATGTGATCTGAGCCTAAGAGCAATTGCACGTTGTGCCAGTTATGCACCTATTGATGCCTAGGCCATCACATCCTATTTCTGCGCGATTTTTTATTTACTATGGTAGCTCCCTAAGTCCTTTTCCTTTGTGTTTTCATCGCTCTAAAACGATCATTTTTCGCCGTATATTTGGGCTTTATGATCTTCTCCTAAGAGTATGTCTACAATATGCGCCTTTTCTGGTTATGTGAGGTCGTTCCGTATTGGGAACATTTTCAGTTATTCAGGGACACATAAGCTTGTCTCGAGCCCGGTCAGTTTTCGACTGTTCGATTAGTTTTTCGTTTGATCAGAGCCTGGGATGACATCCTACTCGTGTAGGTCACAGTGAAAAGTGTTGGCCTTGGCCAATGTTTGGATTTGGACGACATGTCAGACATTTACACTGTTGGCCTTACTTTTCTAGCCACTGTGAGTTTATTAGAGAGTAGGAACATTCTCAGTCTTTTCGAGACACGTAATGGCACTTGACAATTTGCAGTTCTTTACTCTGCATTTACCTTGCCACCGAGAATCACTGGAGTGGGGCTGTGCACAGATATTTTAGAGGGTCTTTTCAATCGAGGCTAGCAGCGTAACTGAAATTTTGCTCTCGCCAACATCACCCACCCCAGTTTTTCCGGAGATGTTAGTTTTTTTCCAGGCACTAAAATGCAAATTTACATTTTGCACTCGCGCAACAGTACCTTGCCTGGTTGTCCCAGGGAGGGCAGTTTCGTTAGGCACAAGAGTATGACCTTAGGTTTTGCGCTCGGTCAACTTTACGCAATAGCTGTATCCGCGCTTGGCCTCCGCTACGGAGTTTATTGCAATCTTCCCTTGTGTCGTCAGTGTTACAGTGTTCTCATGGACACTTGCCGAGAGCTGGCAATTGTGATGCGACCGTTGACTCGTTACACGTCGTTCTCATAGATTCTTGCCCCACAGCTGGCAATTATAGTGCGGCCAGTGCAATACTCCGGAGGAGTCTGTATTTGTTCACAGATGTGTACGTTATTATTTCCTACTTTTGCTTTGCATTTCATCAGACATCGGCCAGGAGATGCATGCATTTTATTCAGGATTTTTGGCATGTATAATGTTTCTGTGCTTGCACTACTCTCAGTACCTGTAGCTCTCCCTCGATCCCTACCCGCTTAACCAGACAGGATCCTCTGTCTTTCAGGATCACCACGTGGAGGTGGAGTAGGGTCTTGAATAGTGCCAGCTTACTAAACCTGGTGTGACGCTGTCCCTCTGATTGAGCATTTGACCCCAGTACTCGGTTCGCTACCTCGTGGAGCCATCAGGATATTTATTCGAGAGACCCCTGATCTCAGTGTAGGGGAGATCGATATCCTAGTCCTATCAGAGACGGACGATAAAACGTAAATCCCGTGTTAAATTTGAGCAAGTGAAAGACCCTGGCAGTTTAAATCCAGAAGAGCAGGCTGAAAGCCTGCTGCCTGCAAAATTAATTATAAAGATAAAAAATCAAATTCCTATAAAAATATCTTCACATCATCAAAATCAGAGTCCTCACCGGTGCTGAGTTCGTGCACTGCAGTTGAATCTTCCTGTGTAAAAAGAGTCGGAGCACACATGGCTACTCACCAAAGTGCAATAATGATGGTCTAAACAATCAATCAATTTGAGTATGTGGCCCAACCATTTAATTTGTTGTTTCTTGATGAATTCAGTACTGATGTTATACCCACTTTTTCCGTTATGCCTTCATTTCTAAATCGGCCACTTCTAGATACTCCCATTATTCTGCGTAGACACTTCATCTCTGTCGTGACTAATTTTCTTCTATCTTTCAATGTCAACATCCAGGGCTAGTTACAATGAAATGTCAACATCCAGGGCTAGTTACAATCAAATGTCAACATCCAGGACTAGTTACAATGAAATGTCAACATCCAGGGCTAGTTACAATGAAATGTCAACATCCAGGGCTAGTTACAATGAAATGTCAACATCCAGGGCTAGTTACAATGAAATGTCAACATCCAGGGCTAGTTACAATGAAATGTCAACATCCAGGGCTAGTTACAATGAAATGTCAACATCCAGGGCTAGTTACAATGAAATGTCAACATCCAGGGCTAGTTACAATGAAATGTCAACATCCAGGGCTAGTTACAATGAAATGTCAACATCCAGGGCTAGTTACAATGAAATGCAATCTCTTTTACTATAAAGATAATAATGATTGTTGTGATTGATAGGACCATCATCATTGTACTTTGGTGAGTAGCCATGTTTGCTCCGATCTCTTTCGTACACAGGAAGATCTCAGCTACAGTGCAGAACTCCGTAGCACCGGCGAGAGTCCCCAATGTAATTTTGAAGATGGTAAAGATATTTTTGTAGGAATTATAATTTTAATATTTTCTTATGAATTTTGCATTCCTTTTTACGATATTGATAGTAACATTGTGTCATCAGCATATCTTAGTTTAGATATTGATAGTAACATTGTGTCATCAGCATATCTTAGTTTAGATATTGATAGTAACATTGTGTCATCAGCATATCTTAGTTTAGATATTTCTTTTATTTCAATTTCAATCGGACTGTATCGTTATTTTCGTTATCCTTTATAACTTTTCTCGTGATCTTTTAGTGTATATATTAAAGATGATACTGTAAATAACTAACTTATATTTAGTCAAAGCTCATGGAACAACTTGGTTAAATTCTTGTTGATGCTGTTTCTGATGCAGCTGCTGTTAATGATTGACTGATTGATTGATTGATTGATAAAACTATTATCATTGCACTTTGGTGAGTAGACATGTCGACATAGCATCGGCGAGGGTCCCCGATGTCACTTAAAATATTATGTTGACATTTTATTATTTAGTGGTTCTACTGAAGTGTGCCAGTGCAGCGGCTATCCAGCCTGTTATCCTCGATTTTGAACTGCAATAGGTTCTTTTACGTGCTCGGAAAGTAAAAGTAAAAGACCTGTAGATTCACTGCCATGGCTTCCGGGGTCAAATGAGCATGGGGACAACGTCAGGTCAGGATTAGTGAGCTGGCACTAATCAAGATTTAACCCCACCTCCACGTGGTGATCCTGGTAACATACATTGTTTCCTGTCTGGCTAAGCGGTAGAACGACGAAGTTTGCGGTAAACTCCGTATCAAAGACTTAGCGCAGATACATTTGCTAGGTAAGGTTGGCAAAGCGTAAATTCTGAAGTTGCGGTTATAGTGCCTAACAAACTGCCCTCCTGGGACAACCGTGCAAGGTAATGTTGAAATTACAACTAACATCCCCGGAAGAACTGAGGTGGATGATGCCTAACGAGACTGCCTCCCTGGAACAACCGGGCAAGGTACTTTTGCAGTTACAACTAACATCCCCGGAAGAACTAAGGTGGGTAATGATAGCAAGAGCAAAATTTCAGTTGCGTTGCTAGCGCCGATTGAATCAACCTCCAAAATATATATGCGCAGCCCCAGTCCAATGTTTCTTATTGGTAGGTAAAATACAGAGTAAACCCTTGCAAATTGCCGAGTGCAGACACGTGCCCCAAAACGTATGAGAATACTACTACTCAGGAACAAACTCACCGTGGATAGAAAAGTAAGGCCGATAATAATGCAGAGGCATGACTGGTACAAACCCAAACATTGGCTAAGGACAATACTTTTCGGACGCCGATTATCCTGCACAGATTACGTCCAAACACCATGGCTCAGATCACATAAAGGCTAAGCATACCGCCAACATATGATCGTTTGTTTGACAAAGAACATGCGTCTCCAATGACTGAGAATGTTCCTAATCCGGAAAGATCTCATATAGTCAGAAATAGCACATATTGTAGACATACTCTTTGACGAAGATCGTAAAGCCCAAATATACGGCGAAAAATGGTCATAATTTTCTATGAATACAATAAAGGTGACAGTTCCAGTGACTAGTCCTAGAAGGGTCGAGAATGCTCCTAAACCGGACCGACCTCACCTAGTCAGCGCAAAGTAGCAAATGCTCTTTGGCGTAGATCCAAACCCAAATTTACGGCACAAAAAGATCATTAAAGAGTGTTTATCTTAGGATGCGTACGGAACGACCTCACCAAAGGCAGGAAAGCCGATATAGAAGTCATCCGTTCTGCCGTCACTAATTAACTCTGTACGAGAAAGAGTTGCAAGTATAACAGGTCTCCTGCAACGATCACACTTGAAGGATCTAAGTCGGCGAGGCTGTCCATATTGTTGAGGAATGCCTGCAAAAGGGTAATATAGGCCCACGTAAAAATCAATCAGAAGCGCAATAGAAAGGCGTCATGACTTTCCGCCTGAACAAACAGCGGGCGTACGAGAGAAGAAGAGGAGAGACTGACATGGCCTCAAGTGGAAGGACAAACGCTCAGGTGACTGCTGGATCGGAAAAGTAAAAAGACCTGTAGATTCACTGACATAACCTCAGGTCGAAGGGCACACGCTCAGATGACTGCTGGATTGGAAAAGTTACGTGCTCAAATTGAACACGGACCCTTCGTTTTATAGTCCATATTCGATAGGACTAGAAACTCGATCTCACTTACACTGAGATCAGGAATCTATAAAAATATTTAGATGTTTCTAGTAGGGAACGACCTTGGAACCTTTGGCACGTTAGACGGGTACGTAACCTCTACGCCACACAGAGATTAAATTGATAGACAGATGGCGTTAGAGAGAAAGAAGCACTTACGACTGCTTATATCGCACTTGAAAAGAAAGACATACAAACAGCCTCGATCCCCAAATAACTATCTCATTACGTTGCTGCCGTCCAGAGTCAAATCAACCGTATAATATCAGAACTAGACGGAGCATAATGTTAATAAAACGAGATGAGTTTCAGTGGCGACTCTTGATCATTTTTGTTGGTGTGGGCCAGACAAAAGTTTTCGGGAAAATCATGGTTTTAGGTTATGTTATATTTTAGTATTTATTATTATTTGTCTATTCCAGGAAGTTATCACACTTTAACAATAAAATGTAGGTCACAACTTATCAACTTGTGTAAACGTACATTGTCGTACACATATTCGTACTGATGGAACGGAATGGATTACCGTCAACTATTCTATGATGGTTGGGTAATTATTTCTATTATTTATTTAATATATTATTCGGTATTTACGCACCTGGACTAATTTTTAGCACAATAACACTTAAAATTGGGCACTGGCGTGGCCTCGTAAGAATTTTCCTACTGAATGAAAGAAAATCACATATTTGTCGGTGCTAAAAAACAGTCGAGAGAGGTCCCAACGTCAGAGTTTGCTGTGTTAACAGACGATCTAAATAAACCACATTTCTACTGGTCCTAAAAATAGCGCGCATGATATTCGTAAAGTATACTAATTAGGTAGAAAAACGCTGAATATCAGATTGTATATGATATTTTAATTAGTATATATTCAAATTTCAAAACTAATCGGTATCATGTTAAAAGTAAACAGTATGAACAAATAATTAATAAAATAATAAATACACTTTATACATTATTTTATGTGGTGCACGGCCCCACTGTCCCTCAATGACGATCGGCTACTGATAAGTTTGTGTAAAAGATTTTCCATACCGTTTCTCTCGTTCCCTACCTCTAGTTTCACAGAAATCATCAAAGCATTCACGATTTTGACGCTAACCGTCCTTACACAATAGACTATGTTTAAACCTGTATTATAGTTTATCTCTAATCTGTTTCCTGTTTCTACTTGACCAACTCTGCTATCTGTTTCAGTGCACCGTCTTAAGTTTAGTTAACCAAGTGAACAGAAATTTAAAACATCTGATGAACTGAGAAATGAGGCAAAGTTATTGTATAATATATCATCATCATCAATAGCTTTCCTTCAGGAACCTTCTCATATGACATGTCATCCTGATCTGTTCTGTCATTGATCGGCGTCAGCAGTCATTCTCAGATCTCAATGCATCTTGCACCATCATCTTCTAGTTCTCTCTTCTTTTCCAGGCACAATCCCTCAGAATTATCTTTTCTAGAGTATCATGTTCGTTTGATTGTCCAAATATTTAATTTGCCTTGATTTTATGTCTTTTAATAGCCACCATCTTTAATATCAAGTTTTGCAGAACAGAAGCATTTGTTCTTCTCTCCATATTTCTAAGTACTCTTCTAAGCATTTGCATTCATTTGTTCATTATGTCTTTTCTACGTTGTCAGGTCTATATCTCAAACCATATTTTCAGGTAAAAGAGTTAAACACTTGTATTTTCTTGTAGTTCTTATAGGTTAGTTAGTTCTTTGTAGTTCTTTATAGTTAGTTAGTTCTTTTGTAGTTGCTTTCTATAGGTTAGTTAGTTCTTTTGTAGTTCCTTTCTATAGGTTAGTTAGTTCTTTTGTAGTTGCTTTCTATAGGTTAGTTAGTTCTTTTGTAGTTGCTTTCTATAGGTTAGTTAGTTCTTTTGTAGTTGCTTTCTATAGGTTAGTTAGTTCTTTTGTAGTTGCTTTCTATAGGTTAGTTAGTTCTTTTGTAGTTGCTTTCTATAGGTTAGTTAGTTCTTTTGTAGTTCCTTTCTATAGGTTAGTTAGTTCTTTTGTAGTTGCTTTCTATAGGTTAGTTAGTTCTTTTGTAGTTCCTTTCTATAGGTTAGTTAGTTCTTTTGTAGTTCCTTTCTATAGGTTAGTTAGTTCTTTTGTAGTTCCTTTCTATAGGTTAGTTAGTTCTTTTGTAGTTGCTTTCTATAGGTTAGTTAGTTCTTTTGTAGTTGCTTTCTATAGGTTAGTTAGTTCTTTTGTAGTTGCTTTCTATAGGTTAGTTAGTTCTTTTGTAGTTCCTTTCTATAGGTTAGTTAGTTCTTTTGTAGTTGCTTTCTATAGGTTAGTTAGTTCTTTTGTAGTTGCTTTCTATAGGTTAGTTAGTTCTTTTGTAGTTCCTTTCTATAGGTTAGTTAGTTCTTTTGTAGTTGCTTTCTATAGGTTAGTTAGTTCTTTTGTAGTTGCTTTCTATAGGTTAGTTAGTTCTTTTGTAGTTGCTTTCTATAGGTTAGTTAGTTCTTTTGTAGTTGCTTTCTATAGGTTAGTTAGTTCTTTTGTAGTTGCTTTCTATAGGTTAGTTAGTTCTTTTGTAGTTGCTTTCTATAGGTTAGTTAGTTCTTTTGTAGTTGCTTTCTATAGGTTAGTTAGTTCTTTTGTAGTTGCTTTCTATAGGTTAGTTAGTTCTTTTGTAGTTCCTTTCTATAGGTTAGTTAGTTCTTTTGTAGTTGCTTTCTATAGGTTAGTTAGTTCTTTTGTAGTTCCTTTCTATAGGTTAGTTAGTTCTTTTGTAGTTGCTTTCTATAGGTTAGTTAGTTCTTTTGTAGTTCCTTTCTATAGGTTAGTTAGTTCTTTTGTAGTTGCTTTCTATAGGTTAGTTAGTTCTTTTGTAGTTCCTTTCTATAGGTTAGTTAGTTCTTTTGTAGTTCCTTTCTATAGGTTAGTTAGTTCTTTTGTAGTTGCTTTCTATAGGTTAGTTAGTTCTTTTGTAGTTGCTTTCTATAGGTTAGTTAGTTCTTTGTAGTTCTTTCTATAGGTTAGTTAGTTCTTTTGTAGTTCCTTTCTATAGGTTAGTTAGTTCTTTTGTAGTTCCTTTCTATAGGTTAGTTAGTTCTTTTGTAGTTGCTTTCTATAGGTTAGTTAGTTCTTTTGTAGTTCCTTTCTATAGGTTAGTTAGTTCTTTTGTAGTTGCTTTCTATAGGTTAGTTAGTTCTTTTGTAGTTCCTTTCTATAGGTTAGTTAGTTCTTTTGTAGTTGCTTTCTATAGGTTAGTTAGTTCTTTTGTAGTTCCTTTCTATAGGTTAGTTAGTTCTTTTGTAGTTGCTTTCTATAGGTTAGTTAGTTCTTTTGTAGTTCCTTTCTATAGGTTAGTTAGTTCTTTTGTAGTTGCTTTCTATAGGTTAGTTAGTTCTTTTGTAGTTGCTTTCTATAGGTTAGTTAGTTCTTTTGTAGTTGCTTTCTATAGGTTAGTTAGTTCTTTTGTAGTTGCTTTCTATAGGTTAGTTAGTTCTTTTGTAGTTCCTTTCTATAGGTTAGTTAGTTCTTTTGTAGTTCCTTTCTATAGGTTAGTTAGTTCTTTTGTAGTTGCTTTCTATAGGTTAGTTAGTTCTTTTGTAGTTGCTTTCTATAGGTTAGTTAGTTCTTTTGTAGTTGCTTTCTATAGGTTAGTTAGTTCTTTTGTAGTTCCTTTCTATAGGTTAGTTAGTTCTTTTGTAGTTGCTTTCTATAGGTTAGTTAGTTCTTTTGTAGTTGCTTTCTATAGGTTAGTTAGTTCTTTTGTAGTTGCTTTCTATAGGTTAGTTAGTTCTTTTGTAGTTGCTTTCTATAGGTTAGTTAGTTCTTTTGTAGTTGCTTTCTATAGGTTAGTTAGTTCTTTTGTAGTTGCTTTCTATAGGTTAGTTAGTTCTTTTGTAGTTGCTTTCTATAGGTTAGTTAGTTCTTTTGTAGTTGCTTTCTATAGGTTAGTTAGTTCTTTGTAGTTGCTTTCATAGGTTAGTTAGTTCTTTTGTAGTTGCTTTATAGGTTAGTTAGTTCTTTTGTTCTTTCATAGGTTAGTTAGTTCTTTTGTAGTTCCTTTCTATAGGTTAGTTAGTTCTTTTGTAGTTGCTTTCTATAGGTTAGTTAGTTCTTTTGTAGTTGCTTTCTATAGGTTAGTTAGTTCTTTTGTAGTTCCTTTCTATAGGTTAGTTAGTTCTTTTGTAGTTGCTTTCTATAGGTTAGTTAGTTCTTTTGTAGTTGCTTTCTATAGGTTAGTTAGTTCTTTTGTAGTTCCTTTCTATAGGTTAGTTAGTTCTTTTGTAGTTGCTTTCTATAGGTTAGTTAGTTCTTTTGTAGTTCCTTTCTATAGGTTAGTTAGTTCTTTTGTAGTTGCTTTCTATAGGTTAGTTAGTTCTTTTGTAGTTGCTTTCTATAGGTTAGTTAGTTCTTTTGTAGTTGCTTTCTATAGGTTAGTTAGTTCTTTTGTAGTTGCTTTCTATAGGTTAGTTAGTTCTTTTGTAGTTGCTTTCTATAGGTTAGTTAGTTCTTTTGTAGTTGCTTTCTATAGGTTAGTTAGTTCTTTTGTAGTTGCTTTCTATAGGTTAGTTAGTTCTTTTGTAGTTGCTTTCTATAGGTTAGTTAGTTCTTTTGTAGTTGCTTTCTATAGGTTAGTTAGTTCTTTTGTAGTTGCTTTCTATAGGTTAGTTAGTTCTTTTGTAGTTGCTTTCTATAGGTTAGTTAGTTCTTTTGTAGTTGCTTTCTATAGGTTAGTTAGTTCTTTTGTAGTTGCTTTCTATAGGTTAGTTAGTTCTTTTGTAGTTGCTTTCTATAGGTTAGTTAGTTCTTTTGTAGTTGCTTTCTATAGGTTAGTTAGTTCTTTTGTAGTTGCTTTCTATAGGTTAGTTAGTTCTTTTGTAGTTGCTTTCTATAGGTTAGTTAGTTCTTTTGTAGTTGCTTTCTATAGGTTAGTTAGTTCTTTTGTAGTTGCGTTTCTTAGGTTAGTTAGTTCTTTTGTAGTTGCTTTCTATAGGTTAGTTAGTTCTTTTGTAGTTGCTTTCTATAGGTTAGTTAGTTCTTTTGTAGTTGCTTTCTATAGGTTAGTTAGTTCTTTTAGTTTTTGCACAGCAATGCTCAGCCTTCATTTCCTTTTTTTAAATTTCTTTTAAATCATTCCCGTCCTTTGTCAGCAATGTCCCAGCAATGTCCCAGCAATGTCCCAGCAATGTCCCAGCAATGTCCCAGCAATGTCCCAGCAATGTCCCAAGGTATTGACAGTTGTCGACTCTTTCTATTGTCTGGCCTCGGACGCCTATATTAGTCATCAGTTTTGTTTTATCACTTGTAAATATATACATATATTCCCCTCGCACCTTTATACGTTACATAGGGCCTGCAAGCAAGTTCTCCATACCGCTCTATCCTGGGCAACTCGCTCAATCTCCCCATGGAACTGAGACCGATATTTCTTGCCTCTCTCAGCAAAGTTCGTTTCAGGGCCTGCTTAGGTCGTCCTCTCTTTCTTGAACCCTTTGCATCCCACTTCAATGCCTGCTTTTATATTCTTTGATTATGTCTTCTCAAGGTGAAACCCAACATATCTCCATCTTCTCCTTCTTATAACAGTTGTCACTACTGGTTGACCAGACATTTCTCTGATTTCAGCACTTCTGAATTTATTAAATTTGATGTTCATGATTTTCCACCGACATCTATTTTCAAATGCATTCAACCTGCTTACTATATCTTAAGTCATTTTCCAACTCTCGTTGGCATATGTTAGGATTGATACAACATTTGAATTGAAGATTTGTAATTTAGTTTTAATACTATATAATTTGCAGTTCCATATTTTATTTAGGGATACAAAACTAAAGACTAAATATGGTACACAGTAAATAATACAGAGATT
>JADZMA010002363.1:0-12289 GCA_020796225.1 Arion vulgaris
GATCCTTTCAGTCTTAGAATCATTTTTCCCTTTTTCTTCTGTTTTCCCAAGGGGCGGGATGTTGGCTCCCTTTTTCCATTTCTACAATTGGTGTAGATTTCATGGCCCCGGAAAGACGCAGACACCTGTTTTGTTTTTTTCCAGATCATTTGTTTGAATGGGCTGCTGATACCCATGTCGATGATGCATATTAAATTGGGTCTAACTGCCCCAGTGACACCTGACCCGGGTTCAAATCAGTTTCCCCGGGGAAGTTCCAGCCAGCTTCCGCATCACATTTTTTTTTCCTAAACCCTTTTCTGTTTGTTTCCATTATGTGATGTTTCCATGTCAGACGACTGTCGAGCTTAACTCCCAAAAGGTTGGAGAAGGGAACGGGCGATATCATCGAAATTTCAGTCTGAAGTGTTCTTCCAAATTTTAAATGAAAAGCTTGCTATGGTTTTGCCCCTTTTTATTTCTAGCCCCCTTTTTCTTGCCCACTTTTGACGCTGTTCAGGCTGGCCTGGAGTTTAAAGATGGCAGGACCCAGAAACTCGGAGGTGTACCACACACCCAGATCATCAGCAGGGAGAGAGGGGATACATGTCTGGGCAGTTTTTGGGCAGATCATTAATATATACCGGGAAAAAGCAAGGGGGGACAGTACGTTTTCCCTGTGGGACTCCTGTTTTTTAATCTGGGACTTGCACCCACCCAAATTTTAAGAGGGCTTGTCTATGGGTAAAAAAAAGTTTTTTATCCAATAGTAATTTCCCCAGATTCCACGGGGCGTAAGAGCTTGATAGCAAACCATCTTTCCAGACTTTGTGGGGCCTTAAAACATGTGAAGAACACGGGGCGAGGGTTTTCTTTTTTTTGGAAGCCATTTTCTATGTCCTGTGCGGGGGTATGCCCGGGTCATCAGGGGCTTCTATGCTGCCTGTAGCCTGTCTGGGCTGGACCCAGTTTAGGGTTTGGGATTCTAAAACCACTGGAGTCTAGGGGTTTAAATACTTTCTCACATTTTTGGGGAAAAGTGAAACCAAAAACTTATACCCCCGTAGCTCTGGGACCCTTTTTTTGTTTTTTCCCATTTTTTGAAAATTGGGGGGAAGGGTTTTTTTCAGATGTCTGGGACTTCCCTGTCTCCCAACTATTTTTTAAAAATCGGGAGAAAGACTTGTGCTATTGGGCCATTTTTTGAGTATGTTTGATCTCCATCGGGTGGGGGCCTTTTAAGTTAGGCTTTTCAGTGCCCCCCTTTCTGCAGCTCAGTCAGTTGATGTCTACCTAAAGGGGTTCACTTGTTGTTTTTGAATGTAGCATTTATCTCACTTCTGACTTTTTTCCCTTTGCTCCTGACCCCTTGGGTTGGGGCTTTTTTGTAACACGGGACCATCGGGGTTTGCTCGCTTTCCTGTGAAAAGGGTTGTTCTCCTTGCGGGAGAACTTTTTTCCCCCTCTAGATGGGTTGTCATCGTTCAGGTTTTTTGTAAGTCCCCCACAATTTTTTGAGTATTTTTTTTCCATGTTCAAAGAGGCGTTTTTTTTCCCCCAGGATTTTCTACACTGCGGGTTTTTTTTCTTTTAAAAAAAAGGGCCCTTTGGGTTTATTTGGTTTGTTAAATTTGGTCCGTTGGTAATTTTCCATTGGTTTCCTGGCACTGCAAAGCGGCCCATGGAGAACTTCCATCTCGGGGTGTAATTGGGGTTTTTATTTTTTCTCCCCCCTCTGGGGTATATTTTTCAGCATCTAAAAGGGTTTTTTATTGAATGAACGGGCATCTCTGCCCACTTTTCCTGATTGATTAATTTCTTTACAGTACTTGTCTGCTAGTTTTTGGAATAGTTTTATTGCCTTTTGAAATTTCCCAAAACTGGGGGCAGTTTTTAAGTTCCCCCTTTGTTAATGTTTTTTGGGGAAATTTCACTGGTCTATGGTGCCCCCAATCTGTCCAAGACTTCCCTTTTGGTTATCCTGTGAATGTCGCCTGTGGAAAAAGCCAGATCGGGGGTGCTTTTTTGGCAAAAATTGAAACATGTGGGGGATCATCTGGGGGGTTGAAATGGTAAACTTTTTGGGATCAGCCATTCTTAAAGGCTTTCCCCCCGGGATCTAGCGGTCAAGCCCCAGCTTGGTGAGTGGCTGTTGAATTTCCTACTAAAAGCAAGTTGTCATCTTGAACTTTGATAGTTTCCAGCTCATTTTGGGAATGGAGGGGGGTGGATTTTTTGTATAGTGCCATCTTAGTGTTGTTGATAAGGAGTTGAACAGTTTAAAATTCTGTGCTCATCTATTGGACCTGTAAATTTCCCCAACTGCCGGGGGAATTACGAACTAGTTTATTTCCTCCCCCCTTATGTCTATTTTTTTACCCTGAGGGAAAGGGTTTTCCCAAAATCCTCAATGCGGGTCCCCCCCCGGGTTTAAAAGGTGCGTTTTTGGAACAGCAGATGTAAATTTTTCTGAGCGCCTCTAGCTCTCGTTTTTTTTGGGTTCCCCTTTCACCATTGAAATTGTGAGGGAAAGTTGCCCTTTGCTGCCGGTTCCCCTGTCCTCCCCGGGGCTTTGAAGGAATCAAACCCCCAGTAGTTTGGTGGCCCCCTTTGAGGCAGGGGAAAGCCCCCACCACCACCTGGCTTTTTCCCATGGTGGGGGCCCCAAAAGTTTAAATATTTGGCAGGGCCACTTTTTGGGGTTTTTATGTTGTCATTCCCCCCGCCAATAATGGCGGGTTACATTGGGGTTTCTAGGACATTTTTTTTTGGGTTGTTCTCAGACAGTTCGTCCCCGCGAGATCTGTCTTCCCGGGTTTGTCTGGGTCGTCCTACTTAGATGATTTACCTTCTTTTGCCGGGCTCCCAAACCCAGGTTTTTGCAGGGTGTCCCTCCCTGGACATGGGGGGTTTCCCCTTATGTTTAAAGGGAAAGGTCATGGGAAGAAAAGGGCAAGAAAAGGTTTCCTCCTCAAGAGAAAAGGGGGACAAGTGCTATTTGTCCCATAGCGGGGGGGAGGGGGGTTTTTTGCAGCCGGGCATTTACCACCCGGGGTGGGTTCTGCTGTCACCTTATGAGGCCCCATCCTGTTTCCCCCCTTTTTGGTCGGGCCCTTTTCCCCTTAAATCTGTTTTATTGACCTCCCCGGGAGTTAGACTCCCCGACATGGGCCTGAAGGATCCAAGGCACAAAACCCCTAACCCAAAGATAAGGAAACCCTAATATGGGGGGAAACGGGAGTTCTATATTTTCACCTATCTCAGTAAAATGCTTTTAAAATTTTCCCCGCAGAGTCCTTTTTTTTGAACCATTTGCCTCCCACTTCAATCCCCGCCTTGTTATTCCTTTATCCTTTTAATAATCTTTCTTTCCCAATATCAAATATTGTCCCCAGCAGAACTTTCCCCCCCAACAGTCCTACGGGAATTTTCTCTCTTTTGGGCCGATGTCCCCCTCTGCAGTCTTTTGTTCAAACCATCAGTTACATCCTGAATCCAAAATTTCTTAAAAATTCCTCCTCCTTTTGGGGCCGGGAAAGCCCCCCCTTCCATGATGGTCTTTCCCGGGCCCTTTGTCTTTTTCATGTGCAAAATACCCAATTTTTTTTTTCTTATTTGTAGCATTAGCCAGTTTGAGTTCTTTCTGGATAGATCTATTTGTTCTCTACTCTGTCCATGATATACGGAGGACTCTCTGTAACACCTATATTTAAAAAACACTTATATGTTTTTCCACTATCTTTTAAATGTACATGCTTCCCAACCCTATGTTGCCACTGGGGAAAATGCATGCCTTAAATATTCTGATCTGTGTTTTCTAATGGTTTCCTTTAAATTCCAAAATTTTGCAAAGGTCCCTGTGGGTTTTTGCACCCGCTAACAGAAGTCTGTATTTATTGGGTTTGAAAATTCCCCAAACACTTATAATTAATAAACATTTTTTTCATCTATATAAGACAAGATAATAAAAATTTTGCAAAGGGAAACATAAAATCAAAGTACTGTAGTTTTACAAAAAATCATCATCAAATAGCTTGTCCTGAGCAGAACTTTGTCACCCCTTTAAAGTCCTTCAAATTTCTCTCTTTCATAGGCCAGATGTCCCGCTCCGTAGCGCCCTGCTCAAAAACCCTCAATCCATCTTCTCCGTGATCTTCCTCTCCTCCTTTTTGCAGGATGCCTCCTTCCATGATGGTCTCCAGCCCTTCGTTTCTCTTTTTTATGTCTACAATACTTTAATTTTTTTATTCTTATTTGTAGCATCAGCCTTTCCCTTTTATTTTGAGTTCTTTCTAGATAGATTATTTGTTTTTCTTCTCTGTCCATGATATAAGGGGGACCTTCTGTAACATTTATACTCAAAAGCACATATATGTTATTCCACTGCCTCGTTAAATGTTCATGGTTCACTGGAAATATTCATGCTCTTAGTATTCTGATCTTTTCCATATTTGTTTTTCTTTTTTAAATTTTTCCTTTCCCCCTTCCATTTCCTCTGTTTTGAGTGAACCGGGGGAAAATTCAAAACCCACAATTTCTATTTTTCTGTTGATAAAAAACCTTTAAAATACTGGGACAGTTAACATCCCGTTGTCACATAAAGAGATACCTAACAACTAAAACAAATCTCAAAAAACGATTTTAAAACACTATTTACCAAAAGGCCCAAAAAAATTTTAAAGCGCTTTAAAGAGTGGAAAATCATAAGAACCCGAGATGAGGTGTTTTAGAAAAAGCTGCAGGTGTGACAATAAGAGACAAAAATTTGAAATGAAGAAATTTGGGAAAGGGGACTGGATGTGAAACCAGTTATGCAATTCATAAATGAACATCAGATTAAATGGTTTTTACACCCGACCAGGGAAAGCCCCGGGATGCCCCACAAAAACACCCGAAAAAATATAATGAGTACAAGGCAAGGAAGGCCCAAAAAAGATGGACGGGGCTCAAAAACAGCCTTACGAACATGAATATCAGCTTACAAAGGGTTTTTAAAAAAAACACCACAAGAATTTTGTTTTACCCCCAACACTTCTATAAAGAAGTAAATTGGGAAGAAAAAGAAGATAAAATATCTTTTTCATTTTGTTTTATCTTTTGTACTTATTTACAAAAACAAAAAAAATTAAAAAACATTTCTACCAAAAAAGCCTTTATCGCAAAAAAGGGTACACAAGAAGTGAATAAATCCGGCTTCTATACAGCAGACATAACATATATCAGACAATAAATTCCTAACTGCCTTCAAAATCATGCACTTCAGTTTTGGTACACAAAACTTGCTATCCCAAAGAATAAGGAAATTTTTACTGTATTTTTTAGGAAAAAATTTTTTTATTTGCGCGGATATCTTTTATCAAAACAATACTTTACAGAAAAACCCGTCAGTCAACCGTACATCACAAGTAGAAGCAAAATTACAGGTTGAAATTTTACAGTGAATGGATTTTTTAACGTAATGCCTCTCGTTGGCCCAGCATGAATTCAAACCCAAAGTTCCTAAAACCATACAAGAAAAACCATTCCCCCCTGTGAAAGACCTGATGGGTGTGAAGACCAGAGATGGCCCCGGCCCAACAAAAGAAATAACAAAAACAGATGGACAATAATTATATTTTTAATTGGCCCCCAAAATATTTTTTTTTCCCGAGTTTATTGTTTACTTTTTCAAAAAAGAAGACAATTTATTTTAAATATGAATGACTACATTAATATAAAAAAAAAGACATGAATGCTGATTTAAATGGGAAAAAGAAAAAAACCATCATTGCTGTAAAACCCAAACCGGGTTCACTGGTGCATTTCCCCATTGTCCCAATCGCCCCCTTTGAACTGTTTGATAGGAGCTGTTTATAAGTTGGAGCCATTCTGCAAAAAATAAAAAAAAAATAAATGAATGATACATATTCCAGTCTTCTTCTTGTACTTCCATATAACCATTAAAAAAACCATTCATTGTGATTTGTATGTGATTTTGGGCTAAAAGCGATTTTATCTAATACGTTATGCACCTCAAGGGAGGCCAAACATCTGGGGTTTCTGTGCCGTTTTTTTTTAATAGGAAGCTTCCCAGACGGGGCCAGTTTTGGGGTTTGCAGCTTTATTCCCAGACATCTTTTTCTATAACACTGAACTCCATTTTACTCTTTATTTATAATTTTTGGCCCCAATCAGCCAATTTATCTGGGGCTTAAAAAAGCATGTTCATGCTTTGCAACTCATATCCTAGTAACTGATGGCTTTTCAAATAATGGAAAAAATTAATTTATTTCTTTTGTATTTACGAAATACAATCAACAACAACAAAATATTTAAAAAAAAATATAATTTCTGTGCCTGTTAGCATTTGGGCCTAAATAAATTTATATTCAAACATAGGAATGTCTATCTATATCCTCTTTATGTCAAAAGAAGATACATAAGTCATTCACCAGAGATCCCCAACCAGCTTTGGGCTGTTGTCTTTTTACCAATGGTATTTCATGTCCCGTCAATTTCTATCGTTTTTCCCCTTTCTGTTAAAATTTTCTAGACTTCATTTGTTCTGTCCTATGTCCCTTTCCTTCCACTCTTTTCCATTGGAGAGCTGTTCTTTTTCAAAGTGTCTAAATGCATTCCCAAAATGTTCAAGTCTTCTTTTATTTATTCTCTGATTTAAAAAACATGATACAAAGGAATTCAAATTTTACTTGTGTGAATCACTTCTTCTTTTTCAAACGCTCCATATCAACCACTTTTTAACCTATCTGTGTGATCTGTATGTGATCCGAGCCTAAGAGCAATTGTACATTGTGTAAGTTACACACCTACAAGTAGACCAGCACATCCAATTTCTACTACGCTTTTATTTACTAGGTAGCTTCCTAGGCCCCTACATCAGTCACCTTCTATGACATGCCTTGTAGGTCGCAGTGGTACTATTCTTTACTTCTGCGGGCCCGGCACACACGGGCGGTATGAATCACAAAGTAAATCATTAACAATGATCCTCAAGCACTTTCTGTATTGTATTCAGGAAACATGAAATTTGAATTTGTAATTTACATAGTGACACTGAGTAACCGGTCAAAAGCAACCTATTTCTATGATTCCCCCTTGTGGTACAACATGGTTAAAACCCAGCATTACATACTCAATAGAAAAATAATAAGAACTTCAGGATTAATCCTAATTCTTCTATCAGGCAGGCTAAAGTATAAGGATCACAAAATGGATTACGGCAAGTAACAAATTGTGGTGTCTGAGCTTAAAAGTAGTTAGTTGATCACAACCAGCGTATCTGGTTCAAACTCCCGGGGCAGTTTAAAAGCAAATTGTTATTGTGGATTTTACAAGAGTAAAATAGACCACACCATTCAGAAAGTAATGGCAAACTATTAAATCTGGATTTTTAAACAGTAAATAGACCACACCATTCAGAAAGTAATGGCAAACTACTTAAATCTGGATTTTACAAGCAGTAAAAATAGACCACACGATTCAGAAAGTAATGGCAAACTACTAAATCTGGATTTTTACAAACAGTAAAAATAGACCACACCATTCAGAAAGTAATGGCAAACTACTAAATCTATAATGGTGCTAGAAAATAGATAGGCAAACGCTATGCATTATGTAATCCATCCACTTACATATAACTGGAAACCAAATTCAAATTCACAGAATCAAATTAAGTGAACACAAGTAAGTCAAATTTCAATGCCATGTCATATAATACTGGCTACTTCGTAAATGTGCACTGCTAAAATCTCATAAACAGAAAAAAACGTTCCATAACTCACCTGCCATACAATGTATAGTAGGCCAACTGCATTGCCAACTGGCAATACACATCTGGGTGTATCTTGATCTGTTTACAATAGTTCTTGCCAAACTTTGTATATTCTAAAACCTCCGCTGTACCACAATTACTCTGAAATAATGTATAGACATGTTATAGCAACAATGTATTACATATATATATGAGACTGCAGTAAAACTATTTGAATGACAAAACACGTAATCACAAAGTACTGTAGTTTTAAATTACAAAAACAATGACAAAATACAGCAACGTTTCGACAACAAGGCCTTTATCAAGCAAACGAACAAACAGGAGTGACAAATTAAAAAAAACATAGCATTGTATGAGAGCCGCAGTGCGTGAGCTGTTAGTGAACTCTTTCTTAGGCTAGTGGTCCAGGTTTAATTCACAGTGGGCATCAAATTTTCAGACCGTAGCGGCTCTCCGTCACCCAGCCTGACTTGGATACCAGGAAAGGACTGGAAAGTAAAGGTGGCAGGTGTGATGTTGAATCACCCATAGTGTGCTGACTATCAATGAAAATACGGGCTCTAATACCATATTACCTTATACAATGTGGTATAACAAGGATTCTTTACTTTTTTTATAGCATTGATAGGTATTACTTGAGAATGTTATCCTACTTTAGGTACTGCACTAATTGTACTTTTCTAAAGTATCGAATTTGGGAAAAGTTCTTGGGCCTCATATCAAGAAAGGATGTTCAACTGTCCATCCAAAAGGTGACAATCAACACTTCGGCAAAGCATCTCTGAAGACCAAGCATCCCCAATATAAGTGATTAATTCTCGTACAACAAAAAGGTGTACAAATTGTTCAGACAACCAGAAATTATTATCCAAAATGGTAGTTATTTCTTGTCATGTTGATGGTTCTCAGGATGGAATTTAGAATAGATTCAATACCCTTACAATGTTATCATCTAAAGCTTGTCCTGGGGAGAACTTTGTCACTAAAGTATTTTGAAATATATCTCTCATCAGCCAAATGTCCTGCCTCTTCAAAAATACATCACTGTGGTCCCCAAATTTGTTCTTGCCTGCTTGGTTATGGCTCAAAATTCACATGTAGACTAGCACAAAACAAAAATTTGATAAGAATTTGACATAATTGTGACTTTATATATAATACAGAAAAAGTATTGATTAAAAAAAAGACAATAGTGGACAGATAACATACCAAGACAGATAGGTGTTTTTGGCCTCTTGTATTGATTCTTCAGAGAGTCATCAAGGACAAATTCACTAGCTCAGGTTCAGGAAGTGATCGATTCTGACTGAGCCCTGCAAGTATCAAGCTGCTGAAGATTGTGTTGCAAATGTTTTTTAATTAACAAAAATTTGTTTTAATTTTAATTGTCGTTACTGCCCATTCTACCACTTTTTGGGTGGTGTAGGACAGGGGGGTCATGAGCCTGTGGAATTTAATGGATGCATGCTAGTGCAGCTGCCGTAAAACTGTTCAGGTTATGGTGTTTTTAGCTTTGACAGAAATACTCCTTGATCTTACCTTGATTGAACCCAGGTCCTCCAAAGGGAGCAGCGCTCTAATCCATTCTGCCAGGCTCCACCCTATGTAGCAAATAGTACATTATAAGTGTATCTTTCTTTATTTTATTGGTTATTGGTTACTAAAATGATGTCATAGCACTCCAAGCAGACCCATAGGTGCTCAGTCTCCCCCAACAGATATCAAAGTATGTATACAGATGGTTTCTGTGTCCTGTTAGTTGAACATACTACTCATTCTGCCCCTCAGGCACCATTCTACCTGTACTTCATGTTATTTCAAACTCTTTATCTCCACAGCAAGAGAATAGAAAAAAACAGACATCCTACAAGATCTACACATTGAGGAGCATTGGCTCATGAATAACATCCTGTATCGGAATATGAAATATTTTGGCCACGTTAAACATCACAATGGTTTGGAGACAACAGTAATGGAAGGTATGGTTCTGGAGTCGAGGCAAGGGTACCAAGATGAAGGTGGCAGCAGGATATCAAAGAAACCTGGCATAAAATGACACTGACCTTTGTGTGAGCTACAAAAGACAGTGAAGTTTAGCAGAGACAATTGAATGTATAGACAATATTTCAAGCAAAGCGAAGAGCAACCTGGAACATGATGCTGGAATAGGGGGAGAATTTCTAGAGACAGAGAGATTGTCAGGCAGGC
Source organism: Arion vulgaris (assembly GCA_020796225.1). Classification (NCBI taxonomy): domain Eukaryota; kingdom Metazoa; phylum Mollusca; class Gastropoda; order Stylommatophora; family Arionidae; genus Arion; species Arion vulgaris. The sequence continues at coordinate 9,962 of JADZMA010002363.1, forward strand.
TGTGATGAAAGCGACATTCCGCAAGGGATATGCTGCTACTTTATCTCTACAGCAAGTACAAATGTCATTGGTTTCTTATGCATACCCTCAAAGATGATGTAAATGGTTTCACAATATTCTATTGTGAATTCCAACAATGCAGAATGACAGAAAAGTTGCCAAAAATCCTAGATCTGCATGGTTAAGTACAGAAACAAGTAACACATGTTTCTGAGCTTGGTGAGGTGCAGAGATAGCTTGTGCTTTGCATACTGGCTAAGACCTTGCTTCCCTTCCCTATAGTGTGCCACCAATACAGATTCGTCCTGCTAACAAAGTAAAGATCTATATAATCTTCACTGTGATAAAATCTGCTGGAGAGTCTTGTCTGCTTCTTCTTCACCTTTCAACTCCAACGAGACAGGTCTTCAAATAAACTTCTTCCAGCTTTCTCTCTCGCATCCCTTTCAATTCTTTCCATGTTTACCTATCTTTTAATATCAGCCTCAGCTCTCTTCTCCAGGTCTGCCTAGGCCTTCCTCTATCCTCTTTCCTGCGGGTTCCAAAACAGTGCCTGTCTTGCAATGCTTCCGGTCGTTCTTCTCAATGTATGACCTATCCATCACCAGCCCTTTCCTGAGCTCTTTCTCCACTGAGTATCTGCATAGTTCTTCTCTGAGTTCCTCTTGTAATCTTATCATACCATCTCAGTCCATCTATTCTCGTAAACATCCATTTGTGAAGGCTGTAGTTTCTGATGGTTTCTTTGTTTCTTCCATATTTCAAGCCATAGAACAGCACTGACGTACATTTGATTGACAGATTCTCAGCTTTGTGTTTGTTTTGATCTCCTTTGACTTCATATCTTACTCAATGCAATAAAGTTTCCCCTTGCTTTTTGTATTCTTATCTTGACAATTCATTTGTTCCTCCTTCTCCATGTCTGCTCTACTTGAAAAGAATCAACTCTTTTATCATCAGCATGTCTTCAAGGTTCTAAGAGATTCATATGAACATCCCATCTGAAGTAGAACACTATCCATCTTGTGGTATTGCACCCTTCCTCACATCATGTCAAGCAGCCTTCTGGGATTTGATTGCAAACTCCTGAAGCTTGCCCTATCAGAAAGTAGTTGCAGTAGATCCATCCACCTGCAGATAACTAAATAACTACAATATTAAAATAAATATAGCACCTCTGAAGTCGAAGCCTGTATGACGATGGACACTAATAACAAGGAAAGCAGAATTTCACACAAAAACAGTAAGAAGCGTCATACCAGGCACCTTCTTCTTCTTCTTCTGTGATCAACTCTGCATGAGACTACTCAGATGGTCATAAACAGGGCGTATGCTTGAAGTCTCAGCAGGTCGCCCATAATTTGTTTTGTAGGTTGTTTCTGTTGGCCAGATTTCCATTCTCACACTGCTCAGGCTGGGCAGTCTTTCAGGATGTGCTCTGGGGACTGTTTTAGTGCTCCACAGGTGCAGGCAGCCAGTCCCTGAGACCCATTCTATGGAGGTGTGCTCTGAGACTGCAGTGTTCCATTCTAAGTCTGAAGACTGTGGTCTGTGCTTTTCTGTTTAGTGTGTTTATACTGTCATTGCTCTGTGTTTATCCTCCGTTGTCTTTCTCATACCAGGCACCTGAATTCATAGAGGGTGAACGCAAAGAAAAGAAAGAAATATAGCACGAGTCATAAACTATTGAGATATTCTAGCTAAATTAATTTTGTTCTCTTTGTGCACAGAAAACTGACAAACCAACAGAATATAAATTACCTGCCACTTTCCCTGACAGTCTAGTAGCTAGCACGGGTATAATTGGTGATATAGACCATCATGATGCCTTCTGCTGGTGTGTGCTATATTAACAAATTTGTACAAATTCTTCATGATTAATATTTTGACAGAATAATTTAATTCACAAGTTACAAACTATTCTTCCTTCAGACGCCCAATCTTGTTAAACCACTCTTTGTGATTTGTATGTTTCTGAGCCTAAGAATGATAGTACGTTGTGCAGTTATGCAGATATAGGCTGCACATCATTTGCTGCACTTTTATTTACTAGGTAGTTTCCTAGGCCCCTATCTTAGTCGCTCTTACGACATGCCTTGAGTTTGCAGTATATATTCTTGCTCCGCTATGTGCCCAGCAAAACACGGAAAACACACATTATAATAATTTTATAATAAGGTATGATGCAGTTGAAGACAACCTACCTGTCCCTGAGTTACATGTGATGATAGGTTTACACAGCACTTCAACAAAGCAGCATCAAAGGCCAGGATGAAGAGCCCTCATGAGAAAAAGTGAGACCCAAATGAAGCCAGCCGAAAATACTTA
>JADZMA010002364.1:0-12287 GCA_020796225.1 Arion vulgaris
AGATAATGTGAATAAAGAGCAAGGCAGGCGGTACTTCAGGCATATATGACTCACCTGACACCATGTTAATTTTACATGAATAAGTAGTATAAATAGAGAGAGAGAGAGAGAGAGAATGTTAGACTACATGTATTACAATAAAGATAGAAGAGAGGAGAGAGAGATAGAGAGAATATCATGTATAACAATAGTATAGAAGAGAGAGAGAGAGAGAGAGAGAGAGAGAATGTTAGACTACATGTATAACAATAGTATAGAAGAGAGAGAGAGAGAGAGAGAGAGAATGTTAGAGACTAATATGGCAATAATAGTATAGAAGAGAGAGAGAGAGAGAGAGAATGTTAGACTACATGTATAACAATAGTATAGAAGAGAGAGAGAGAGAGAGAGAATGTTAGACTAGCATATGTATAACAATAGTATAGAAGAGGTGAGAGAGAGAGATAGGAGGAATGTTAGACTACATGTAGTACAATAGAGAAGAGAGAGAGAGAGAGAGAGAGAGAGAGAGAGAGAGAATGTTAGACTATGTAGTACTAATAGTATAGAAGAGAGAGAGAGAGAGAGAGAGTGTTAGATCATAAGGAGAAGAAGTGGTATAGAAGAGAGAGAGAGAGAGAGAGAGAGAGAGAATGTTAGACTACATGTATAACAACAGCACAGAAGAGAGAGAGAGAGAGAATGCTAGACTATGTAACAATAGTATAGAAGAGAGAGACAGAGAGAGAGAGAGAATGTTAGACTATGTCATAAATAGAAAGATAAGAGAGAGAGAGAGAGAGAATGGCGACTACATGTATAACAATAGTATAGAAGAGAGAGAGAGAGAGAGAGAGAGAGAATGTTAGACTACATGTATGCACAATAGTATAGAAGAGAGAGAGAGAGAGAGAGAGAGAGAATGTTAGACTACATGTATAACAATAGTATAGAAGAGAGAGAGAGAGAGAGAGAGAGAATGTTAATTTAGCATGTATAACAAGACATATAGAGAGAGAGAGAGAGAGTGTTAGATCATATGTATAACAATAGTATAGAAGAGAGAGAGAGAGAGAGAGAGAATGTTAGACTACATGTATGGGCAACAGTATAGAAGAGAGAGAGAGAGAGAGAGAGAATGTTAGACTACATGTATTACAATAGTATAGAAGAGAAAGAGAGAGAGAGAGAATGTTGTAGGACTACATGTATTAAATAAGGTATAGAAGAGAGAGAGAGAGAGAGAATGTTAGACTATATGTATAACACAGAAGAGAGAGAGAGAGAATGTTAATGCTATATAAATAAATAAGAAAGTAAGAGAGAGAGAGAGAGAGAGAGAGAGAGAGAGAGAGAGAATGTTAGACTACATGTATAACAATAGTATAGAAGAGAGAGAGAGAGAGAGAGAGAATGTTAGACTACATGTATAACAATAGTATAGAAGAGAGAGAGAGAGAGAGAGAGAGAATGTTAGACTACATGTATAAATAGTATATAGAAGAGAGGAGAGAGAGAGAATGTTAGACACATAAAGAAATAGTATGTAGAGAGAGAGAGAGAATGTTAGACTACATGTATAACAATCGTATAGAAGAGAGAGAGAGAGAGAGAATGTTAGACTACATGTATAACAACTGCATAGAAGAGAGAGAGAGAGAGAGAGAGAGAATGTTAGACTACATGTATTACAATAGTATAGAAGAGAGAGAGAGAGAGAGAGAGAATGTTAGACTACATGTAGTAATAACTCATAGAAGAGAGAGAGAGAGGAAATGAGAGAATGGAAGACTATACAACAATAGCATAGAATAGAGAGAGAGGAGAGAGAGAAATTATAGATCACATGCATAACAATCGCACAGAAATATATATATATACATATATATATATAAATGCCAGACCACATGCATACATAACAGTATAGAAGAGAGAGACAGAGAGATATCGTTAGACTGCCATGCATAACAATCAAAAATAGAAATAGATATATATATATAAACAAGCCAAACCAAACATACACAAACAAACCGTATAGAAGAGAGAGAGAGAGAGAGAATGTTAGACTACATGTATAACAATCGTATAGAAGAGAGAGAGAGAGAGAGGAGACAGTGAATTACATGTATAACACAGAGAAGAGAGAGAGAGAGAGAGAGAGAGAGAGAATGTTGCACTTACATGGCAACATCAGCCACAAAGAGAGAGAGAGAGAGAACAAAACAGACTCATACGCACACAACAGCATAAGAAATATATATATATATATATATATATAAATCGCCAGACCACATGCACAACATATATATATATATATATATATAACGTTAGATACATGTATAATAAATATATAAAGAGAGAGAGAACAATAGACTACATGTATTACAAATAGTATAGAATATATATATATATATATATAAATGTTAGACTACATGCACACAAAGAAATATAGAAATATATATATATATATATATATATATATAATGTTATCAAACACAACACTAATATATATATATATATAATTATATCACACAAAAATGAAATGCTAAACACACACACATTGAGAGAATGTTGTGACTGCATGTATAACAATAGTATAGAAGAGAGAGAGAGAGAGAGAGAGAGAGAGAGAGAGAATGTTAATTGCTAAAGTAACACAATAGTATATAGAAGAGAGAGAGAGAGAGAGAGAGCGAGAATGTTAGACTACATGTATAGACACAGTATAGAAGAGAGAGAGAGAGAGAGAGAGAGAGAGAGAATGTTAGACTATATGTATTACAACAGTATAGAAGAGAGAGAGAGAGAGAATGTTAGACTACATGTATAACAATAGTATAGAAGAGAGAGAGAGAGAGAGAGAATGTTAGACTACATGTATAACAATATAGATAGAAGAGAGAGAGAGAATGTTAGACTAAGTATGTATTACAATAGTATAGAAGAGAGAGAGAGAGAGAGAGAGAGAGAGAATGTTAGACTACATGTATTACAATAGTATAGAAGAGAGAGAGAGAGAGAGAATGTTAGACTACATGTATAACAATAGTATAGAAGAGAAAGAGAGAGAGAGAGAGAGAATGTTAGATCACATAACAATAGTATAGAAGAGAGAGAGAGAGAGAGAGAGAGAGAATGTTAGACTACATGTATTACAATAGTATAGAAGAGAGAGAGAGAGAGAGAGAGAGAATGTTAGACTACATGTATATACACAATAGTATAGAAGAGAGAGAGAGAGAGAGAGAGAGAGAGAGAGAATGTTAGATACATATATATAATAATAGTATAGAAGAGAGAGAGAGAGAGAGAATGTTAGATCATATAACAATAGTATAGAAGAGAGAGAGAGAGAGAGAGAGAGAGAGAATGTTAGACTATGTATAAATAATAGTATAGAAGAGAGAGAGAGAGAGAGAGAATGTTAGACTACATGTATAACAATAGTGGATAGAAGAGTAGAGAGAGAGAGAGAGGAATGTTAGACTACATGGTATAACAATCGTATGAAGAGAGAGAGTATATATGAGAATGTTAGACTACATGTATAACAATCGTATGAAGAGAGAGAGAGAGAGAGAGAGAGAATGTTAGACTCACATATGTATTACAATAGTATAGAAGAGTAGAGAGAGAGAGAGAGAGAGAGAATGTTAGACTACATGTATAACAATCGTATAGAAGAGAGAGAGAGAGAGAGCGAGAGAATGTAAGACTACATGTATAAACAATAGTATATAGAAGAGAGAGAGAGAGAATGTTAGACTACATGCATAACAAACGTATAGAAGAGAGAGAGAGAGAGAGAGAGAAAGAGGAATGTTAGACTACATGTATTATGCAATAGTATAGTAGAGAGAGAGATAGAGAGAGAATAAGTGAGACTTACATGCATAACAACGTGTAAAGAGAGAGAGAGAAACGTTAACTACACATATAACAATCGTATAGAAGAGGAGATATAATGTTAGACTACATGTATAACAACTGTATAGAAGAGAGAGAGAGAGAGAGCGAGAGAACATATCACATATAACAATAGTATAGAAGAGAGATATAGAGAGAGAGAGAGAGAGAACAGATCACATGTATAACAATAGTAGGAAGAGAGAGAGAGAGAGAGAAAATACAGATCACATGTATTAGCAATAGTATAGAAGAGAGAGAGAGAGAGAGAGAAATGCTTGGACTACATGTGGTATTACAACAGTAAGGTAGCTATTATATATATAGAGAGAATGTTAGATCACATGTATAAATAAATAGTATAGAAGAGAGAGAGAGAGAGAGAGAGAGAGAGAGAGAATGTTAGACTACATGTATAACAATAGTATAGAAGAGAGAGAGAGAGAGAATGTTAGACCACATGTATTACAATAGTATAGAAGAGAGAGAGAGAGAGAGAGAGAATGTTAGACTATATGGCTATAATAGTATAGAAGAGAGAGAGAGAGAGAGAGAGGGAATACAGACAAGTTACATGCATTTCAATAGTATAGAAGAGAGAGAGAGAGAGAAATGCTAGACTACATGCAGAATAATAGTATAGAAGAGAGAGAGAGAGAGAGAGAATATTAGACTGCATGTATAACACAATAGGATAGAAGAGAGAGAGAGAGAGAGAGAGAGAGAGAGAGAGAGAATGTTAGACCATGCATATAATAATAGTATAGAAGAGAGAGAGAGAGAGAGCGAGAATGTTAGACTCATGGCAACAATAGTAAGGTAGATATAGAGATATATATATATAGAGAGAGAGAGAGAATGCTAGACTACATGTACACAATATATAGAAGAGATGGAGAGAGAGAGAATATGGACTCAAGCATGCATATAAACAGTATAAGAGAGAGATATAGAGAGAGAAACTGCTTTAACACATGCATAAATAAATAGCATAAAGATATAGATATATAAATGCTAGACCATGCTATACACAATACAATAAATATATATATATATATATATATATAGAATGTTAGACTACACATTACAATAGTGATAGAAGAGAGAGAGAGAGAGAATGTTAGATTTCACATGTATAATAATAGTATAGAAGTAGAGAGAGAGAGAGAGAGAGAGAGAAATGTTAGACTGTATGGGCAACAATACACAGAAATATGTTACATATATGTTAAGAAACCAGACCACATGTACACCAATGTTACAGAATGATATATATATATGTTATATATATATGAATTTGTGCACCACACACACAAGCATAGAAGAGAGAGAGAGAGAGAGAGAGAATTAGACTATATGTATAAATAAATAGTATAGAATATAGAGAGATAGAAATGTTAGACACATACATAAATAATATAGAAGGAGAGAATGCTAGACTACATGTACAAATAAACACAGTACATATATATATATATGTCTAGACACACTACACACATACAAACATACACATATAAACAGACTCATGTTATACAACACAGGCAGAAGAGAGGAGATGGTATGTATGAATGTTAGACCAAGCATGCATACCAAATAGCATATAGAAGAGAGAGAGAGAGAGAGAGAGAGAGGAGAGAATGTTAAACTACATGGCTATACAGTATAGAAGAGAGAGAGAGAGAGAGAGAATGGTGACTACATGTATTACATTAGTATATAGAAGAGAGAGAGAGAGAGAGAGAATGTTAGACTACATGTATACAATAGGAGTAGAAGAGAGAGAGAGAGAGAGAGAGAGAGAGAATTGCTGGGATCATGGGCCATAATAGCATATGGTAGAGAGAGAGAGAGAGAGAGAGAATGTTAGACCACATGTATAACAATAGTATAGAAGAGAGAGAGAGAGAGAATGTTAGACTACATGTATTACAATAGTATAGAAGAGAGAGAGAGAGAGAGAGAGAATGTTAGACCACATGTGTATAACAAATATATAGAAGAGAGAGAGAGAGAGAGAGAATGTTAGATCACATGTATAACAATAGTATAGAAGAGAGAGAGAGAGAGAGAATGTTAGACTACATGTGTATGTAACAATAGGAGGAAGAGAAAGAGAGAGAGAGAGAATGTTAGACTAAGCAGGTATATAATAGTATAGAAGAGAAAGAGAGAGATAGAATGTTGGTGATTGAGGTATTATGTGTAACAGTTTCACTGTTATGCCATAATTCAGGTTGGGTGGACGGGGTATTTAACAGAGAAAAGAAACCCTCTCATTGTACTTGGCGTCCCTTGACTGCTAGTAAATAAATGTGTTTATCAGTCCCAACTTGCGGCCAGTAGGAGGTTAATCATAATAGGTTCTAGCCTGAGTAGTGAGGGATCTTTGTAAATCGAGGACTTTGAACCAGAGAAGTGGATGAAGGCTTGAGAGCTTTTTGGTTTGGGCAGGAGTGCTACACTTGAGAAGTTGTGAGGACGGACATTGAGCTAGTGATAAGAGAATAGTTATCATTACCGAGAAGCTGTGGACGGACAGATTATTTTTTTAGTTTCGTACAGAGATAAGGAACAGAGCAGCGGAACGGGAAGCAAAAATTCTTTGAGCGGAGAAGAGACTAGCTTGAACACTTGAGCTGCAAGTTAAACTTTTCGTTACTGGTATATAGTTTGAACCAATGCCATCATTTACAAGCCGTGATGGATGAGAACCTACAACTGAGGATTCTTGAAATGTTATTTGATTTGTAAGTTGTATATGAGAACCCACAACTGAGGATTTCTTTTGAAGAATCAATGTTATTTGATTATAAGTTGTGATAGTTGTGATAACCTACAACTGAGGATTCTTTGGCGCAGTTATTTGATTTATAAGTTGTGGATGGATGTGAGAACCCACAACTGAGGATTCTTTGAAGTGAAAATCCAATGTATTTGATTTATGTTGTGATAGTTGTGATAACCTACAAACTGAGGATTCTTTGAAGTGTTATTTGATTTATAAGTTGTGATGGATGTGAGAACCCACAACAGAGGATCTTCTTTGAATCCTTTTGTTAATAGAGAGAAGCTGAACTAATGTTATTTGATTTTATAAGTTGTGATAGACGTGAGAACCCACTACTGAGCATTTCTGAACTTTTGCATAATTAGTGAAGTATGCTGAACTAGTGTATTTGATTTATAGGTTGTGATAGAGGGAAAAGTTGGGACAGAGGGTTCTCGAACTTTCTTTAATTGTAGAGAAGCACTTAATGATTACACAAATTGATTTTCAGAAAGTTATTTATGTACTTTTGTCTCATATCAGTTGAGAGTATGTATGTATTAGCCATCAGCTTAGATATACAATATATATAGATACCAATAAATCATGTTGTTTAGACAGTCTTGTGTGAATTTAATGTAGTCAGATTGTCAGTGTCAGACTTAGTGGTAGATGTTTTTTCTTGGTATTCTGGGACTTATACCATAGAAGCACCTGTTATAATTATAATAGTGTATAGAAGAGAGAGAGAGAGAAATGTTAGACCACATGTATTACAATGCTGTAGAAGAGAGAGAGAGAGAGAGAGAGAGAGAGAGCGAGAGAATGTTAGACCACATGTATTGGCAATGCTGTAGAAGAGAAAGAGAGAGAGAGAGAATGTTAGACTACATGTATTACAATGCTGTAGAAGAGAGAGAGAGAGAGAGCGAGAGAATGTTAGACTACATGTGGGGTCACAGGAAGTGCATGGAGACAACGTCACGCCAGGATTAGTGAGCTGCATCAATCGGGGCAGACCCTGCCTCACCTCCTCGTATTAACCCTGGGAAATGACAGGTTCCGTCTGGTTGAGGCAGGGATTGGAGAGGCTACTCGGGTATAAGTGATGCAAACGTAGTAATGTTAGATGAGATCCAAATAAAGGCATAGAGTACAGCATGTGCCAGGTCAGCGAAGGGCGAAGGCCAATCAAGACCCTGCCCCACCCAGCAAGGGCAACCTGAAACAGATTGTGGTTCTGATCTACAGGGGTAGGGATTGGAGAGATTTACAGGTAGGGTAGGCATGAAAGAATGGGTTGAATGGCGAATAGTATGCATTCTCGAAGGATGTTCAGCAAATAGGTTTCGCCCGAAAGAAGTACGAAACAGCGGCAATGAGCGTCCGAACAAAACATTGGTACAGTAAATACAGAAAAGCAATGCACGGGCAGAAAATGCCTGAACCACGCACACATTTCCTGGTCAGCTCGCCAAAATATACCCACAAAAAGAGCAATGAAACAAAGCAGATAATGAGCAACCGATAACGTAATACGCCCTTATAAAATTAATCGGAATCATTGAAAGAGGCATCCAATTTATTATGCAGCTGTTCCTGTCGCGCGTTGTCGCCCTATTTTTATCGTCCTACTTCTTCCGCCGCCGCAGATGGTAAACACGCCTGTCGCATCAGCCCGGCAGACGTTAAAGGCTGATAGGTATCCAGAACGGAGCGAAACTCGGACGGCGGAGCGCGAGTTGGAGCAGGATGACGGGGCACGCACGGCAAATGTGGTACATCAGGTGATTATAATAAGGGAAGACTGCGAAACTCCGTATAGCCGAGGCCAAGCGCGGATTAAGATACTGGGTAAAGTAGGCCGAGCGTAAACCCCAAAGTTACGTTCTAGCGTTCTACAAACCGCCCTCCCCTTTGACAGCGCCGGGCAGGGTACGATTGTTCACGCAATTACATTTCCGGAAAATCAGGCGGTGATGACGGCGAGTGCAACTAAATTGCCGATAGCGCTGAATGAAAAGAGCCATACATTAAGAGGTGCGTCTCAGCCCAGGGTTTCCAGATCAAAGAAATTACAGAGCAAATGCAAATTGCCTAGTGCCAACTTGCTGTCCATAAAGCGTCCCAGTATTCCTGTTCTCTTCAGGGAACCACTGCCGCCTTGTAGTTTTGGTTGGGGACAATCAAAAGTTAGCGGAGTAAACCGTACGCCAAAACTGAACGCAGCGTAAACCAAGCAGTCCATTAACAAACTGGATATTGGGCAGATGACGTCATAAGCACGGGAGGCAGGTCGTCTACGGGTCGTTGCCCTGAAAGAAAATAGCAACCGTTGTGTTTGGCTGGGACAGCCAAAGGCTAACGGAGAGCGAATCAGAAAACGTTGGTTGAAATCGGACACACGGCCGAAGGATAAGCAACTGAGCTCCAATTGGCACTGAAAGTGGTGACTATGCTACCCATGCTATGGCTGCATGGACTAACGATTTATGAATATTTTTAGTATAGAATCTCGATTTAAAAGCATGCTTGATCTGTCGGGTAGGATGAGTGCTGTGTCTTACGCCTCCGTTTTTACTGACGGTCCTCGCTTCACCGGCGTGCCAAACAGAGCAAGGCCTCACGAAAAACCACTGTTCACGGCAAAGTACTGGCCAGAGAAGATTAAATATTTTGCAATGAGTGCCGAAGGTATTGCCCATAAAAAGCAAGCATTCGCACAAGACTTGCAGAAGACGAAATTGATGTTGCGTGCATACAAGAGACCCATCTAAATGCCCAACATAGATTCGGGATCAGAGGTTACCAAACCTTCAGATTAGACCGAGAATGGTACAAGGGTGGAGTTCTCACCCTAGTACGAAACGGCATTCCAGCAAAAGCAAACGGAAGCAACTACAGGAGCGCCGACGCAGCAGAGATCTTAGGCGTACAAATTATGCTGCCGTGACGAAATACAGATTCGTCTGTATAACTTATACCGCGCGAGCGCGACATCTGCCGTCACTCGAGGCAATGATTATCAATGATACAGCATGTATGGTGGTTTATGATTTAAACAGCCACCACTGGAAAGATGGGGCCACTCGAAACGAACAGCAGAGGCGTAGAAGTGGTAGACTGGGAGATAGAGAACAACCTGTCTTCATCAATGTTCTGATTGATCCGCCAAACCGTTCACTGCTGAGAAGGTAAACATGACTACACCCTGATTTGGCCTTAGCAACGAGTGACTTTGCAAAAACACGTACGGTTAAGCAAAGCAACTCAGAGATAGTGACCATAGGCCGTCAAACTACAAGTAGACCTAAAATTTGTACCTGAGCCCAAAATGTGGTTGCATACGGTGGAACTACAAAAAGCAAATTGGAAACAGCACAAGCACTTGACAGATGCCAATGTTAGCACATCAACAAACATGAAAAGAAAATATGCGATCCGTAAGGGAACTCTCAGAAGCAATCCCGAAAGGCAGGCACGGGAACCATTCCTAGAGGCGCACGGAAGGATTACAAGCCATACTGGACATCAGAGGAGTCAGAAGCTTGAAAACGACCTTGAATTGGTAAGGAGTGAGGCAGAACAGGTACAGTCAGTAACGACCAATACTGCTTATGGCAGGCGGCGCTACACAAACGGGAGGTCAAAACGATCAGCACGATAGATGGGGTTGATAAGACTGAATCCTGAACTCGATAGACGCGCCATAAATTCAGGACGTTAGCAAAAGGCCGAGTGACAGCAACAACCGACTCGGTCATCCCCTGAAACAGAGAAAGATGTCATTTGGGAATAAGCTGCAAACATTCTAATGCAAAAATATGCCGAAGCTGCGAGTAAGTATAGTAAAAAGAAAAAGTCAATAACACAAGAGAAAGTTAGAGCCCTCCAAGGAGAGCCAAAAAGCTGACAGTCACCCAACGGACACATTCACCAGCAATGAGCTGGAAGAGGGTATTAATGGAGCTTAGTCGAAAGTCACATGGAAAGATGGATCACAAAATGAGCTGCTTTTAAAACTTGGGTACTAGAGCAAGGTGCATATCAAGCAGCCCAGGAACATGCCGTGAGGACAGGCATAGTACTATGAGATTGAAATGAAGCAATCATGGTACCTGGTATCCTAAACAGAGACAAATCAACTCGACCCGGAAGACAGACCAATAAGCCTCCTAAGCTGCACACCATGGAACGCATGGTGAACAAACTGCAATCTTTGGGTACTGAAAGCAAAGGACTTCTCACAACAGAGGTTTCTAACTTCTGTGATCTACAGAAGATCAAGCAACCTATACACGTCCAGGACACGGAGTGATTATTTCAAGAAAAGAAACATCAATCGCAGCTCTGGCAGATATGGAGAAAATATTTGAGATAGTCTGGAAAGAAGGGCTAAATTGAAATTTTCACTTGGGGTGAAGGGAAGAATGTAAGGCTTGCTGATATATACTTAGAGAATATAGAATGATTGAGGTTCAAGTTCAGGGCTTCACAAGCATGAAGGCCACATTAGAGCAAGGAGTCTCTACAAGGATATAGTGGCCTTCAGCAATCTTCCTTAATTCTTGTTTAATGACAGGAGTAGCATGCCTACCAAAGAGATGTGACACCTGGCCATGCATGCCGACGACCCGGCAATATGCAATGAGGAAGAGTCAATGCCCATAGCAACAAATCGATCAAGATACGCTAAATAATCTGGAAGTGTGGTCAAAATGTGGTTATGAAATACAAACGCTTCTAATACCACCTACACCGTGTTCTCACAGAACAACCAGAATCACAAAATTAAGCTTAAAGTCAATGGGCAAGAAACGAGAAAGCAACAGACACTAACGTACCTGGGAGTCACACTCATCGAAACCGATTGGTGCTCTCAAATTGACAATGCTACGGTAAAAAGCGAGATTATTGAAATTACTGATGATGCAAATCGCAGACTTACGTGGGAAATAATCATCGGTAGATTAAATGATCATCGGAAGAATGCGAATGGTCCGAAATGGCATTGGAAAGTATAGTGAAGTACATCCAACAAAGCAGTTCGTCAAATGACTCAAACAAACCAATTCACCAACCACGCTGATTTACGAAGTCCACGCCATCACAAGCGATGGAAACAACCCAAGCAGGCATCCAACCAATGGCAGATCGAAGGGACAGCAGCCTGGAGTTGGCGGAAAACTTAAACGGCTCGATTCTCACCTATGTACGAAAGAATGAACGGATTCGGAAGGGGCAGATACAGATAAACAGCTTTAAAAAGCTAAAGCACTGACCGCAGACCATCCAACTTAGCAAAATGCAAAGTCAAATCAAACCCTGCAAACTGATAAGTGCCTGTCAAAAACCAAATGCCAGAACTATGGAATCAATCCCAGGCATACTTAAAAAAGGCAGCAAGAAACTCAAGTAAGAGCAAACTACAGAAAATACAAAGCGACCTATACCCCTAAAATAAGTGGAAACAACGTGTATACTGGATGACTGGTAAGGAACGCAATCACAGCGATGGCGGAGGAGGAATAGTGCTTAAACCTTATAAAGTGACGGTCTCAAAAGCGATTGCCACATGTAAATACTCAAATAACTACTGGGTATAGGTAGGGGCAATAAGAACAGCGGTCGAAAT
>JADZMA010002365.1:0-12284 GCA_020796225.1 Arion vulgaris
GGGCCACAGACTGGTGTGATCCGTAAAAGTCCCAGGCGTACGCTGTCATTTATGTTAACAAATAAATCAATTAACAATCACCTGCTCATCATCTGGAGTCTTGACATTGTAGGTCAGCTGCTTCTTCAAATATTCAACAGCCTTTTTCTTTATTGTGTAGTCTTAGTAGGCTTTGCCAATCATAGAAGATTTACACATAAAGTTTTCCTGAACTGAGGAAAGGTAAACACACAAAAATATAGTAAAATTATCTAAGGTCAGGATTTCAAGACATGAGAAACATTTAAAACAGCATTTTAGAAAATGAAAAACATCTTTAGCGGTCTCTGGTCATGCGCTTAGTTTACTGTGGACCACAAACTGGGCAGTCAGCTTCAGGTCTGTCAGGTTTCCCCAATGCTTAGTATTTAGATTGACTGGGTGTGGCCACATGTTGCTTCTCAGCTCACCCAGGAGAGGACAGTCTTGCAGGACATGCTCCGGTGTCTGTTCCACCTGACACTGGCAGAATGCTGTTTGACTTATTCCTAGTCTATGTAAGTGTTTGTTGAGTCTGCAGTGTCCGTCGTAGCGAAATATAATGACCTGGTCTGTTCTCTGGTCTTTGAGGAAGTCCTTTCCATAATCCAGTGTTTGTCTTCCAGTCTAGTGAGATTTTCTCTAGCGATGGTTATGTTGATTTAGATGAGAAACATCTAAAAACAGCATTTTATAAAATAAAAACATTTAAAACAGCACTTTTAGAAATTAGAAGCATAAACATCATTTCTGGTAATGAAGGCAGGATGTGTTCTCAAATCCACTGGGGAAAGAGAAATAGAGGAGAAATAGAGGAGGCACACACAAAAACTAAAGTGACGAGACTTGAAACAGAAGTTATGGTGACAGGATGACATTGAAAGAATAGCACATAACAGAATGGTGTGTTTGTTGTAAACCTATACTCCAGAGGAAGCTCAAGTGATTGTTGTTAATGAGAAGAGAGGATCTCTATGGCTAAGTGGATTAATTCTTGCCTTGTGATATGAAGGTTGTGGGTTCAAATCTGGACTGAGCCATTCTGTTCACTGTGCATTTTCTTCCAGAGACCCATAGGATTGTTGCCAGAGCTAAGGAGTATTTGCTTTGTGCAATATTCTCAGTAGATGGAGTGCCATTTCTACAGAGAGGGACTGAACCATATGGGGAAACCCGGTCAATGAAGTCAATCCATTGTCTCTAAGCCCTTTTTAGATCTGTGATATGGCAGCAAGAGTGTTACACTGATGTTATTAAATGAAATGAGATTTATACTTCTTCTTCTTTGCGTTCCTTCTTTGCCAAGAACGTGTATACGTTGCACATTGGTTTGTAGGCCCTAAAGCATAGACTTCTCACATTTAGGACCTGCATCCGATTTCCAAACCTCCTTAGTCGCTCTTACGACATGGGTGGCAGGTAACAGTGGTTCTATCTTTACACCCCAAATTTGGGCCGGCAACCACTCGGTGAAATGAGATTTATCATTATCAGAGTTTTACTTCTGCTTCATATTTTTTACATAAATATTTAGAAATAAATACATACTTTTTCCGCTTTCAAGAACCACTCCAATGCCTAGAAAAAAGATGAAGAGAAAAAAGAGCATTAACACAATGTCAATGAATGACACAAAAACTGTGTCCTGCCTCCCATTGAACTGAGACAGGTAAATGCTTGTACATTTTCAGGTCTGAGGATTATAGTAATGTTATCTTCTCTTCACCAGTTACTTCTTTATAGAAGTGTTGGGATCTTATGTGTGCTTGTTCTAAGACACTTGTAAGCTTTATTAATTTTCTCAAGGTTGTTCTCTATGCCATCTTCCATCTTTTGCATGGTCTTCCTCTGTACTAGTTATACTTTTTTCAGTGCTCTCTGGTAGTCTCATACCAGGGCATTCTTGTCAGGTGTCCAAACCATTTAATTTGTTGTTCTTTATGAATTCCTGACTGGTTTACATCCAGTCTTCTTAATTTCTAATTTTGTCTCTTATTGTCACTTCTGCAGTTGTTCTTAGGTAACCCATCGTGGTTATAGCATTGTAATTAATATAGTACTATTTCTTATTCTTCTTCAGCAAGTTCTGGTCATGTACTTATAACTTCTGCGGACCACAAACTGGGCAGTCAGCTCCAAGTCTGTCAGGTTTCCACAAAGTTCAATTTTCAGGTGAACTGGGTAGGATCACATGCTTCTTAGCTCAACCAGGAGAGGACAGTCTTGCAGGACATGCTCAGGTGTCTGTTCCGTCTGTTGATACTTCCTTTTCCTGTCTATAAGTGTCTGTTGAGTTTGAACTTTGTATGGTCTCCGTTGAGTTTGAAGTGTTTGGTACTTATAACATTATTTTTTAATGTTTCAATACATTTATTGCTCTTATTTTTTCCCTGTACATAACATACTCAAGAAGTCGCAAAAATTAATATATGTGAAATGTGATGCCTATGAAAAATTACCAACAGCAAGCAGAAAATTGGCACAGAACCTTGCTTGAATTACATTGAGAAACAAAGAATGAATGGTTCGCCACTTAATGGATTCAGTAGTATGGAGATCAAGGACTGTTTTGTTGTTTTCATATTAAATATAAAATTTATATAACCATTTTGAAAAATTATGACTTAGAAGAGTAGAAAAAATTTATTTAAAAAATTTGTCAAAAGAGTTATGGAAACAATACTAAAATGGCAAAACAAAATTTCAAATCCTAAGGCTCTGAATCTGAATGTAATGTAAATAGAATTCTAAAAGTTAAATTTTTTGAGGTTAAAATGCCCTCAAAGATTCGGTCAAAAAAGCTGTTTTGGGGTGTTTTAAAAATTCTATAGAAATGTATATTTAATATATCCTAAAAGCATGTGTAATATTTAGATATTACAATTGCTCATAAGTGAAAACAGAATACATTATATTCATTACATTCAGAGACATTCATTACATTCAGAGAGGATTTGAAATTTGTGTTTGGTGTTTTTTATTGTTTCCACTACACGTTGACATATTTTTGAAAACTAAACTTTTCTCTTTTTAAGTCATAATATCACAAATTGTAATACAAATTCTACATTAATATGAAAGCAAAGAAAAAAGTTTCCAGATCAAAGTCCCCCCTTAAGAATTAAACCAAACTTCATTGTATACAGTCTTCCACAATAGAACATCAGGAAATAAGGCAGAGGAACATGAAAAGATGGATAGATGATAGCAGATCCTGTCAAAAGCAAAATTAACTATCACCCAAGCCTACTAGAGCTGGAAGGCAAAATAGAAAAATGCAACCCTGGACAAAAATCCGGTAACAGTGTGTAAAAATAAGATATAATATACAGACAAAGCAGACCTATCTTCCTTCTTCTTTCGTTAACGAAATATTGTCATATATTCAACATTGTCACTTTTATCAACTTCACTGTATGTAGCTCACACAGAGGTCTATGTAGTTTTCTGTCCAGTGTTGTTTCGTTAGGCCAGTGAGTTTGCCTCAGTATATCATATTCGGGCAGTCTTGAGTATGTGCTCTGAGTCTGATGTGCCTGTCCACATTCACACATGGCTGGTTCCAATTTTGTATACATGTGGCTCTTGAGTCTATGTCCTGTTCTGAGTGCAGAATGACAACTTGTTCTATTCTGCTCACATTATAATGTGATATTGTATTGATATCTTTCTGATTGACTTAATCATTCTTTTCTTTTGGTGGTAAACTGCAGCCTATCGTTTGCTCTTCTGTGCCTTCCTTGGTCAGTCGGTCTGCTGTTTCTGGTATTCCACAGAGAGACTGTATCCACTGCAAGACGACCTTGCAGCACTTGTAGGTTTACACAGTGGTCTGAGCCTTGGCAAACAAGGCAGTCAGCAGCTGACAAGTCTTGTGGCATATTAGCACGACAAAACCTTTCCATTGTGCTCAGTCATATGCCATCCTTCGCTGAGATCACCATGACATACCTCTTTCACTGTTCTATCGAATCAACAAGATTACCCATCAAGGTGGCTAGTGCTCTAACCACTGAACCATGAGTGCTCTCAAAGTACTACTATAAGTAAAAGAACCCTTTTTGTCCTCAAGGTATATTGGGTATCGGTGGTAGGTCCATATTTTCATTGACCATTGGCACATGATGGGTGATGTGTCAATATCACGCCAGTCACATCTTCTTCTCAGTGCTTTTCCTGGTGCCCAATCGGCTGGAGTCAACGAGAGCCATTATGGCTGAAAATATTCCCGCCCACTGTGAATTGAACCCAGACCACTGGCCTAGAAGAGTTCACTATCAACTGCTGCTCCTATGTTGCACATAACATAACTGTTAATATGTTAGAAATATATGTACAGTGATGTACCTCATCATATGTGGTTTCAGGTAAGGCTTCAAAAAGAGCGGATGCAATTTTCTTTGATACATGGACGCTCTCAAATGTAAAACACCAATATCCAATTGAATGGAGTGATATGACATCTTCAGGGTCAAACATCAGAGCTTTCTGTATGGAAATGGATAAAATTAGACTTAGATTATTGTCACAAATTTAAAATATTTGTTTATGAGTTCACAATTTTTAGTAAGTTAAATGGTTTCTTTCTTTGAAATATCTTCACTACCTCGGACCGTCCATAGGTGCTCTGATCTTGTGCAATATCTCAACAGTGCCCAGCGACAGACCGTAACAATTCAATTTTGATTGATGACCCGACTCATATACTTCTTGTCTTGTTTTCTTATTACCCCAATCTTCAATCCCAGCCCAATCTAGCAGCGGGCGTGGTTTGGGTTTTAAAATTAAAACCCTCTTTCGCCACACTCATGAGGCGTTCAGAATATCAGCTCCTTCCACTAGCTTGTCATCCTGGATGTATCTGGTCGGGGAGAGGTTCCTCATCACTTCTGCTAGGCTCTACAGATATTTGAATGCTGAGCACAGGGAAGAATTATATTCTGTAAAAGTGCTTCTGTTATGTGACCCGCAGGGTTTCTGTTGGGCCAACATTTCAAATTCTCTTTCAACACGAGACTTCTAGGATCCATCAGGTTGTATCATTCCAATTCACTATTTACTTTAGATTTATGTTTTAGTTTATTTAGAATATTTTTTTTATGTTTTCTTGATAAAGACATACGGTTGAAACGTCCAGTATTGTCATTTTTCATATTTAATCATTTATTTTTCCTTGCTATTGTATTACAGTAATATGCCTGTCCTTGCCAATATCATCCGTTTACTTCGTATTATCGCAGTCTTCCATTTTCTCCAGATCTGATCTGACCACCTCAGATCTGTAGGTTTCGTGCATCACCTTTTTTCTTTCAGTCTTGAATAACCAAGTTACTTTTTTAGTTTTATTTTAACTCTTAGTGGACCAGAGCAAAATCCATGTTTTTACAAGCCATTTGTTTTTAGAATAAAAAATGCCATTTAGTGTGGCTCCTGGTAAAAACGTGTCCACAAGGAGTTAATAAAATTTTTAAGAACACTCAAAATATGTGCTTTTTGACATAGTACATTCAATTTCAGCAAGCATTTTTATCAGGTTCACTTTCACTATTCTGTGAGTTTCCACCTTGTCAACAGGGTAGCACATGCAGTATCTCTCTGTAGTAAGTAAAAAAGGCTCTGTGGCTAAGCCTTTACCTGGCATTTTGAAGTTTGTGGGTTCAATCTGGACGCATCTTTTGTTCACAAATGCATTTTTCTAGAAGAGCCTCAGGAATGTTGCAAAAAATTGCGGTTTATGGGTTTGTAATACTCTCGGCAAGCAAAATGCCATTTCTGCAGAGGGACCGAGCCATACAGGGTAGAACCGTGAATGAAGTAAATCCTGCGGATTAAACCCCTTAGCCTGTCAGTTTCCACTTGTCTAGAGCAACACATGTAATGTTCTCTCTCAGTAGGTCTAGAACTTTTGTTACCATTTATTTACCAGTTGTGGGAATAAATCTCAGATACTCCAGTCCTACATGAATAGAATTGTAGAGTATAAACCCTGGATCTCAAAAGACATTTTTACAACATTTGATCACATCTACATAATACTTACATCAAATACTTAGGAAGCATATTCACAGAAGACCGAAGACTAGATACAGAGATAGAGGCTAGAGTTCAAAAAGCAAATGCTGTAACCTACCAGCTAGCCCCATTGTTAAGGCACCAAAATTTCACTGACAGCTAAACAACAGCATTTTCATCCTACTTTGTGTTACCAGAGCCAAACATGGACAATGAGCAGAACGCAGTCACAAAAATAACTCCCGTGAAATCGATGCCTCGAAAAATTCCAACAACCAGAAAGACGTCACCAACATCAGCATAAGAAAGAAAGTTGGCCGAACCTTGGATTGGTTAAGAAACAAAGAATGAAGTGGTTTGGACATTTAAAAGAATGCATCCAAATTCCACAGTATACAAAGTCTTCTACAACAGAACATCAGGAAAGGGAGAGGGAAAACCACGAAAAGATGGTTGGCATAGAGAATCCTGTCAGAGCAAAATAACCAATCACCAAGCCACCCGAACAGTGCAAGACAAAAACAGAAAACTACAACACTGGGCAAAACCCGGTAGTGGGGAGGGGGACAAAGAAGACTTACATCAAGTGTTCACGAACTTTATATGCAGCTTTTATCTTGTGTTTGGTCAATGCCCTCAGTTAAAGTCAATACGCACCGTTTCCACTGTAAATGAATATACATTGACAATGTACTAGTTTAGTATGCAATAAACATTGACAATGTACTACTTCAGTATGCAATAAATATTGACAATGCACTACTTCAGTATGCAATAAATATTGACAATGCACTACTTTGTAAAGCAATAAATATTGACAATGCACTACTTTGGGATGCAATAAATATTGACAATGTACTACTTTAGTATGCAATAAATTGACATGCACTACTTTAGTATGCAATAAATATTGACAATGACTACTTTGGGATAATAAATATTGACAATGCACTACTTTGGGATGCAATAAATATTGACAATGCACTACTTTAGTATGCAATAAATATTGACAATGCACTACTTTAGTATGCAATAAATATTGACACGTACATGTATAGCAAAATGAATCGTGTGCTGGGATGTACAGGAAAAAAGAGGAAGATCAAGAAATTCATGAAACAAAAGCAAAAAGATAGATATTTCTCTAACTCCTATTTCAATAAGGTTGGTAGTGCTTTCATGACTATGCCTGAATTCATCTTATTCATCCTTTGCCCTTAGGAGGCATGGGTCCTGCAAGGCCTTCAGCCCGCCTATCCCAAAGGGCCCTATTTTCAGATCTCTCCCCATTTTCTTGCATTCTGTCTCCCAAATCCCATCTCCCGGTGTTGTTGGGTCTTCCCTTACCTCTATTACCCTGGGTTCTATCTGAGCCTGTCTGGTGATGCTGTCAGGGTTTCCCCCAGTGTGTGCCCCCATCCTACCTTATCTCTTGTTCCACTTGCAGTTGTCCTCCTTTTCTCACAGTTCCCTGTTTCTGGTCCTGTTATACAATCACAGATGGAGTATCCAGCCAGGCATCTATGATGATCTCCTGAATTTATAGCAGGCTAAAAAATGAGCAAACAAGAAAACAAATTAATGAGCAATGCTTCTCATAAAACATTACCCTGTGACAGTGAGGACTGTCTTGGTTCATCTCCAGAGCTTTTTCTGCATAAGAAAAAGCTTCCAGCATCCAGTTCTGCCGTTTCTGCTTGTCCTTCTCATGTTTAGCTTTGTCGTGTGTCACTCTTGCCAGTATCATGAATTCCATCATCTGCCACATCTAAACAAAAATAGTTTTAAAAACTAAGAAGACACCAAAATAAACACTACACAATACAAACTAACAGTTTAAAAGAGCTGTGAAACAATGGATGATATCTCATTGTAACATACTTGTCAATGTGGTAGGGGGTCTCTGTAGGGTAGAGGTTAGGTGATTGCCTCTTGGGCCAAAACTACAGTTGCCTTCATGGGCAAGTGGATATTTTTCCAGAGATGCCTGATCTTGGTGTAGGTGAGATCTAGTTTCAAGTCCTATTGGAGACCTATAAAGCGTAGGTCCTGTAAAACTAGGGTCCTATAAAACGTAGGTCCTGTGTTCACTTTGAGAATGTAAAAGAACCATTACTTCTTTTCTCTAATCTGTTTGCCTCAGAGTGTCAGGATAAGAGGAGATTCCTGAACAGCCCTTGTTGCGATTCATAAATAGTGTCTTTCGTACCTCTATTATCTGAGGTCCACCTTTTGCATGGTGGTCTTTTGCTTTGTGTCCATTGTATTGAATCAACATTGCTCTTTGAGGCGCACTGTTTGTTGCCAAACCATTTAATTTCTTGTTGCTTGATGAAGTTCAGTACTGACGTTGTACCTACTTTTTTCCTGATGTCTTCCTTTCTCAACCAGTCTCTTCTTGTTACTCCCAGCATTCTACCATGACATTTCATCTGTGTACTAAATTTCTTCTATCATTTTATGTCAGTATCCAGGTTTGGTACTGGTAGCATAATGTGGGGAGAAAGACTGTTGAATATAGCTCTTTTTGTGTTCATGGTGACATGTTAAAATTGGCGCCATTTGTACTATCCTTTGATTTGCTCTGTTGTCTCTGTGTAACCATTGGCAGTTCAAAATTGAGAAGAGTAGGCTGGAAGCGCCTCTAACAAAGTTCATTAGAGAAAAAGATTAAAAATAAAATTCCTACAAAATATCTTTACCTTCAAATTACATCGCGGACCCTGCAGAGTTCTACATAGTTTACACTTCAGCTGAGATCTTCCTGCTTAAGAAAGAGATCAGAGCATACATGGTTACTCATCAAAGTGCAATGATGATGGTCCTATCAATCAATGTGGTATAGTGGATCCCATGTAATGAAGTCAATCCGTGTTTAGACTCCTTTTATATATATATATAACTGATAAATGTCTTATTTGTCAACTATGGCATGAAAATGATAAATAATAATTTCTTTCTGCAGATGCTCTCATATCAACCACTTGTTAACCACTCTGTGATTTTTATGTGATCTGTGCCTAAGAGCGATTGTACACTATTCCAGTTATATGCCTACAAGTAGGCCAGCACATCTGATTTCTGCAACACTTTTTTTTACTAGGTAGCTTCCTAGGCCCCTACCTCAGTGCCTTTCGACATACCTTGTAGGTCAGTGGTGCTATTCTGTGCTTCCCTTGCGGTTGCCGACACCGCGGACAAATAAATATCTGTGTCAACTATGGCATGAATATGATAAGAATAATAATATAATATGTAGTATCATTTATCCCACCTTTGTGTGGAAGAAGATACTGTAAAACTTGTCTGTTTCATAAGCTTTGTACATCTCATCAGCTCTGTTGATGACACCCTGCATTGTTGATCTGTGATGTTGAGCAAACACTGGATAATGGTATTTCTCTGAAAGATGCACAAAAACAATCAAATTGCTGATATATAATGTTTTTCACTTTCTGTGGAATAAATTACTACAGATACTATCACAGTCTGAGTCGCAAAAGATGTAAAAGTAAAAAACCCACATAAATTATAATTAAAGTTTTAATGTTGTTTAGGGTCTCTATGCAAAGTGGTTAAGACATTTGCCTGTCGTTCTGAATGTTGTGTGTTCAGATCTTGCAGTCATATGCAATTTTTCATAAGATCCTAGGATTATTGCTGATACGGAGTTTAGTTGCTTAGTTACTCTCTCTGCAGATTGCCATTTCTGCCAAGGGCGAACCATAGGAAACCAGTGCAATGAGGTCAATCCTTAGCTTAGAACTTTTAAGTTTAGTGACGTCCTTTTGTAGGCGTCTGTGCTACTGTATTGAGCTCGATGACAACCCAAGAGTACCTGGTTCAAACTCCGTAGCTGGCAGTTTGGAAGCAAGTTGCTTCCTTGGATTTTTACAAACTGTAAAAATATACACCATTCAAAGCAATGGAAAGTAGTGAACGTATAAGTGGTGCTTAGAAAATCACGACTTGTTTACCATGGATGATGGCAACATCCTGTAAAGGATATGTCACGATTTTCATTTTTAATGTCCTATTGAAATCAGAAATTAATTTGAAAACCACAACCCTTGCATATTGTGTCAAAGATTACTGATTAGCCCTAAAATGTCTGTTCTGCACCTGGCTCTGCATTCAGCACCTCTCAGATCTTCTTCTTCTTTGCGTTCGTTCTTTACAACCAATTTGAATCACTCTTTGTGATATGTTTGATCTTTGCCAAAAACGTGTTGTCGTTGACATTGGTTTGTAGGCCCCTAAATGCATAGACTTATACCCGTTTAGGACACATGCATCCGATTTCAGCCAAACCTCCTTAGTAGCTTCTTACAACATGCTTGGCAGGTAACAGTGGTTCTATTCTTAACACCCCAAATTTGGGCTTCGGTAACCACTCAGGCGGCCTCTCAGATGAATGTAGGTGAGTAATATCTGCAGCAATGAACCTCAGAAATGGATTGGAAGGCTGAAGAAATTGTGTAACTGCTACAAGAGTATACTAGTGCATATTACCGTTATCATCATTAAGTAGTACATCTTTTACAGAAACTTCACTTCCATCACAGCCTGCATGAAAACTGTCTCTAACAAGTTCTTTACCTCTTCTAACACTATGCTCACGGCTCTTTTAAGTCCTGCTGTCACCTTCATCTTGGTCTTCCGGCCTCTACAATCAGGAACCATGCATTTCATTACTGTTCTCTCCAAACCACTGTGACGTTTAACTTGACAGTAATACTTCATTTTCCGGGATATGATGTTTATATGAGTCAATGCTCCACAATATGTAAGCCTTGTAGTATGTCCTTGCTTTTTCTTTGTCCATTACGTTTTAAAATTTTTTTCTTGCAAACGCTTTGATTTTGTTCATTAATGTCTATGTTAAGTTTAACCAATGCCTGCAGAGCCGTTATATTGATTCAGAGCAATATTCATGATGTTGCAAAACCGATATATCGACTTTGGATGTCTATGTAGAAACGTGAATGTATCTTCCCCCCTTTACTGAAATTTTAAAAATCTTCAGAAACGAAGAGTACTTATATGTAGGTACATTTCTACCTCCTTTAACAACGGTTTGAAAGCGGAAAGCATGTGTTATTTATGTTAAAAGTCTAGACTTTTTTTTAAGCGAAGTTTCCGACATTTTGCCAACCTTGTCATAAAGACAGAAATGAGTTTCTAAAGTGCAATCTTGAGTATTGTTAAATCAAATTATAACTTGTGATAGAAATGAAGATTTAATTGATGGTAATACACATTTGATTGTTTATGGAATGTAGTATCAATAGTTGTGATTCTAAGTCTAATGTAATAATTACATCTAAAGAATGGGCGTTGCATATAGCATTTGTTTACCTGTCTGCACTAAAAAGTGAATATATAAAACTACTGAACCTAATTACATGAAACTTATAGAATATGTTGACATGGACTATCTTTATTACTGCTACTTCTGGAACATCTATAAATATTAAGATGTAATACAAACCAGAGAGTATAAATATAGTCATCTACGTAATCTAATTTTCTTAAGCGTATTTCACCAGATGTAAAATATATTATATAAATAAATCCAATAGCAACAATTTAATATGTAATACTTTAGAGAAACAGTACTAAAGTTATCAAGATTTAAACTACTTGACGTTGAATCAAACTGAAATTGCAAAATAAATGCGTCCAGAGGACAAAATAATTACAGAGTGAAAGGGTTACTGTCCATATCTGCAAACCATATGTTGCCACAGGAAGATGCATGCTATCAGAAGTACTCAGTAGTCTACTGTTATACCCAGGTATATCAAATTCAAAATTAAATAATATAATTCAAATGACTGATCAGATATCATTATAATTCAATTTATACAGTTCAAAATTAAATAATATAACTCAAATGACTGATCAGATATCATTATAATATTCAATTTATACAGTTCAAACAAGATTACAAAAGAGACACAAACATACTAATAGTAGTAACTAACTATATTATCATATTATTTTCTTTCCCGATCCAGAAGCACTTGAGCTGAAAGCCCTTCGGCTCGGTGCCATGGATATCGAACCCTTGTCGCCACGAACACCGTAAATCTGGAGAACCTGTGGCCCAGTCCGCAGAATTGAACCCGCACTCAGAGGACTTGTCACCCATCGTCCAACGCGCTACGAACACGCTGGGCAGGCGGGTATCATGATATTTAACTACCAGTATTGAATGAATGTAGCGTCTGTGCTCAAGCGGTAGTGAGCTC